>JBBYHM010040708.1:0-50847 GCA_038381775.1 Adansonia rubrostipa
TGAATCCTTAGCCTAGCATATTTCAAGCATGTTTATATGTTAGCTTGCATTTTGTCATGAATCATTATCATTTTTAGCATGCTTCACTCATGAGATGTGTGCATAACACTATCTCTGTTAAAACCATTGCTAAAGTTTGCATCCCCATTTATGTTTTGTGCCATCCCCTTGTATGTTCATTGTTTTTTCCTTGTCCAAATGCATGTTTGATGGCTATCAAAAAATTGATTTTCAAAACCTCCCTAAGCCAAGCATGTTAACCTCAACCAAGGAGGATTAGCATGAACTTAACATTTTCCTCAAAGTTAACAAAAATATCTTGGGGAAAATGAAGTTTTCCAGATCTGAAATCTTGGTTAAACAAGCTCAAATCTCCTGATTTTGCAATGAAAATGGCCTTACGCTTGTTCCCAAAATGTTCATGCCTTGTTTTTTAGTCGAAACCTTCAGTGGTATGATCAACAGGTTGTTTCATTATCCCAAAATACTCCAAGGCTGTACAAATGAGTTTGTGACACTCATGCCACCTTTTCCCTTCAGTCATGGATGTTTGAATGTTGACGACTCAAGTTTGGACCTATAAACAAAAAGAAAATAAGAAATATCCTCTGCTTCGCTTTGTTCCCTACTGGCAACAGCACTGTTACAAATTGAAAAATCACTTTAAAATTTCAAATGATTTTTCATGAATTTATAATTTTTCTCCAAAAATGTGTCAAAATATCTTTGAAACAAGTTTTGTTCATCCCCGAATTAGTCCAAATGAAAGAGTTATGATATTTCAAACTAGACTATTCAGAATCCTTAGAGTGAACAAAGTGCATTCTGGTTGGGTACTTTAGGCCCACTAAATGATTTTTCCAAATCCATTTAGCATTTTTCCTAAAAGGTCATGAAATTCACTTTCTGGAAAGGTATTATTTGCAATTTTCAATACCAAATAAGTCCTCAATGATTGTTCAAATTTTGACATACCGTGTCCCTCATATGCTCTATTAATAGTGAAAGTAATCCGAACTTGAAAATTTATTCCCCTCAAAATTGACTTTTTGGGATATTGGGAATATTTTTAGATTGACCGTTCTCAAATTACCTTTCTAACGGTATCTTATCCACCCTCTAAAGCTTTCAAATCGATTTAGAATAAATTCAAAAATTGGGATTGCGTGATGTTGTCCCATGTTCTCGATCATGGTCAAAATTAACTTGTTTTCCTGAATTTTATCTCGAGACATTCAAATGTCTCCATATCACGCTGATCAAACTCGAGAACATGCCTTGACCTCCCACAAGCTCTTATCAAGGCACAGATATATTTTTACATCTTTACCATCCTCATTCACAACTTCTTTTGCGAAAAATCATCAAAATACTCACTTATTTTCTAAATCATGAAGTTTTGTCAACTTAAGTTTTCAAACTTGACTTCTTTAAAGAGTGTCAGATATGTCACTTTTGGAGATACTCTAACCCTAACCTTTCAAAGGAATACTCTAACCCTGTTTTTCAAAATTATCAAGATTTAAAAATCTTCCTTTATTAAAATTATTTGTCATCTATAGGGATACTTCAACCTCGATATTTCGAGGGGATACTCTAACCTCACTTTTCAAAATTGTCAATATTTAGAAATCTTCCTTTGTCAAAATTATTTGTCATTTGCGAGAATACTCCAACCTCATCTTTCTGTAGGGATACTCTAACCCTATCGTTCAACTGCATTCAAATTTTTCTCCTTTTGGGACTTCCATGAATGCTCATTCAATTAAAGAACATAGGTACGTCTCAAAATTTGTCAATTTAGTTATTTCTAGATCATTAATGCCAATTCAAGATAAATTCCAATAGTCCATCTCTTCCGTTTATCATTACATTAAATAGTCCATGTTATGCTACTTCATTGATTGTTGTATTAACGTGATTTCTTCATGATGATTATTTGCATACATGTTTCAAAATATTTCAAGTAAAACTAAAGGTAATACTTTGCATGGGTATCTCTCCCGTGCCCAAAGTGGAATATTTCATTTTTCAAAGTAAAATTCAGAGGTCATTTTTATTGAAAATCTCTATATTCCCCATCTCTCCATGGCGTGTATGAGATTAAATCTTTTCATCAAAACTTGGATTTGTATTTCTGTAAATTTATGCAATAAAAGGGGGTTATATCAAAATAGTGATGAGTTAAGATCGAAAGAATCAAAACCGAGATAAGACATAGCTAGTAAGGTGCCGATTTTGGGCATCGTGAAGAGCTTCATACCTTATCATGCGCACCAACTCCTAAACCCAAACGGTGAATCTTTGTGCTACGTAGACCATGGGATGGATGTTTTAAGTTTCGTAATTAAAAACATAGGTTTCAATAGGCATCTGGTCATGCCTAGCCTGAAATGATTGGTGGTGACTCCATGCATTTGCCATTTCATGATGGTTATCCGAGACCAATAAGATAAGCGATTCATCTTATGGTCCCCTTCACTGTATTACAAGTCAAGAATCCATACATTCTCATTCTCATCACATCAAGAAAGAAAAGTTTCGATCAAGACGACATTTCTAAGTCAGAAAAATATTTTATGTTGTACGCACCTATAGATCCATGAGGATCCACCTTGGGGCACGTTGCGACAGTACCATTTGATGCATAAACTTCAGTTCAAAGGAAAATGGTGGAAGAAAAAGCTTTCCCTACCAAACAAAAGCATCAATATCGTGTATCTACCAATATGGAAGATGTGTTTATAGTGTTTAATGCCTAAAAGATTAAAGACTATAACAAGAATCCAAGTTTGTGCCATTTTGATAGACGAACTTTGATTATAAGGATAATGGTGGAAGGAAAAGCATTTCTTGCTAAACAAAAGATCCATATCGTTTATCCCAATGCGAAGAATATGTTTATAGTGCAAAATCACAAAAAAATAGATATTATTATGAGAATCCAAGTTTGTCCCACTTAATAGATGAACTTTGATTCTAAGGAGAATGGTGGCATGAAAAGTTTTTCCTGCCAAGCAAAAGCATCAATATCATGTATTCCAATGAGAAGAATGTGTTTATAGTGCACAATCACCAAAAGAATGGAGATTATTACAGGAATCCAAGTTTATCCCTTTTAACGGATGAACTTTGATCTAAGAAAAATGGTAGAAAAAAAAGCTTTTCCTGCCGAGCAAAAGCTTCAATATCTTGTATCCCGCTGAGAAAAATGTGTTTATAGTGCACAATCCCCAAAAAGAATAGAGATTATTATGAGAATCCAAGTTTATCGCACTTGGTATATAAATTTTGATTCTAAAGAGAATGGTGAAATGAAAAGTTTTTCTCGCCAAACAAAAGTATAAATATCTCGTATCCCAAAAAGGGAAATGCATTTATAGTTCCTAATCACCAAAAGAATAGAGATTACTACTAGAATCCAAGTTTATCCGACTTGACAGATAAACTTTGATTCTAAGGAGAATGGTGGAATGAAAAGATTTTTTTGCCAAAGCAATGTGTCAATATCAAGTATCCCAATTAGGGAAATTTGTTTATAGGGCCCAATTACCAAAAAAATAGAGATTATTACAAGCATTCAAGTTTGTCCCACTTGATGGATAAACTTTGATTCCAAGGAGGATGGTGGAATGAAAGGCATTTCTTGCCAACCCAAAGTATCAATATCATGTATACCAATGAGGAAAATGTGTTTATAGTACCTAATCACCAAAACAATGCAAATTATTATGAGAATCCAAGTTTGCCTATTTGACACATGAACTTTGATTTTAAGGACAATAGTGGAATTAAAAACTTTTCTTGCCAAACCAAAGTATCAATATCGTGTATCTTATTGAGGAAAATGTGTTTATAGTGCCAAATCACCAAAATAATGGAGATTATTACAAGAATCCATGTTTGTCCTACTTGACAGATGAACTTTGATCCTGAGGAAAATGTTGGAAAAAAAAACTTTACCTACCAAACCAAAGTATCAGTATCGTGTATCCCAATGAGGAAAATGTGTTTTTTATGCCCAATCACCAAAAGAATGAAGATTATTATAAGAATCTAAGTTCGTCTTAACTGACAGATAAACTTTGACTTTAAGGAAAATAGTGGAATGAAAAGTTATTCCTACCAAGTAAAGGCATCAATATCGTGTATCCAAATCAGGAGAAAGTTTTACAATGCCTAATAACCAAAAGAGTGGAGATTATTATGAGAGTCCAAGTTTGTCTAACTTGATGGATAAACTTTGATTCCAAGGAAAATGGTTGAATGAAAAGCTTTTCTTGCTAAATGAAAGTATTAATATCATGTCTCCTAATGAGGAAAATGTGTTTATAGTGCCTAATCACCAAAAGAATGGAGATTACTACAAGAATCCAAGTTTATCCTACTTGACAGATGAACTTTGATTCTAAGGAGAATGGCAGAATGAAAAGCTTTTCTTTGTAATTAATGTATCAATATCAAGTATCCCAATCAGGAAAATTTGTTTATAGGGCCCAATTACGAAAAGAATAGAGATTATTATGAGAATCAAAGTTTGCCACACTTACGGATGAACTTTGATCCAAGGAGGATGGTGGAATAAAAGCATTTCTTGCCAAACCAAAGTATCAATATCATGTATACCAATGACAAAAATGTGTTTATAGTGCCCAATCACCAAAAGAATGTAGATTATTACTAGAATCCAAGTTTGTCCCACTTGACACATGAACTTTGATTTTAAAGACAATAGTGGAATTAAAAACTTTTCATGCCAAACCAAAGTATCAATATCGTGTATCCCAATGAGGAAAATGTGTTTATAGTGCCAAATCATCGAAATAATAGAGATTATTAGAAGAATCCAAGTTTGTCCTACCTAACAAATGAACTTTGATCCTAATGAAAATGTTGGAAAGAAAAGCTCAACCTACCAAACCAGAGTATCAATATCGTGTATCCCAATAAGAAAAATGTGTTTTTTGTGCCTAATCACCAGAAGAATGAAGATTATTTTGAGAATCCAAGTTGTTCAAATTGACAGATGAACTTTAATTCTAAGGAAAATAGTGGAATGAGAAGTTTTTCCTACCAAGTAAAGGCATCAATATCGTGTATCCTAATGAAGAAAAAGTTTTAGAGTGCCCAATCACCAAAAGAGTGGAGATTATTACAAGAGTTCAAGTTTGTCTCACTTGATGGATAAACTTTGATTCCAAGGAAAATGGTTGAATGAAAAGCTTTTCCTGCCAAATGAAAGTATTAATATCATGTCTCCTAATGAGGAAAATGTGTTTATAGTGCCTAATCACCAAAAGAATGGAGATTACTACAAGAATCCAAGTTTATCCTACTTGATGGATGAACTTTGATTCTAAGGAGAATGGTGGAATGAAAAGCTTTTCTTTGCAAACCAATGTATCAATATCAAGTATCCTAATTAGGAAAATTTATTTGTAGGGCCCAATTACGAAAAGAATAGAGATTATTACGAGAATCAAAGTTTATCACACTTGATGGATAAACTTTAATTCCAAGTAGGATGGTGGAATGAAAAGCATTTCTTGCCAAACCAAAGTATCAATATCATGTATACCAATGACAAAAATGTGTTTATAGTTCCCAATCACCAAAAGAACGTAGATTATTATAAGAATCCAAGTTTGTCCCACTTGACACATGAACTTTGATTTTAAGGACAATAATAGAATTAAAAACTTTTCATGCCAAACCAAAGTACCAATAACGTGTATTCAAATAAGGAAAATGTGTTTATAATGCTAATCACTGAAATACTAGAGATTTTTACAAGAATCCAAGTTTGTCCCACTTGACAGATGAACTTTGATCCTAAGGAAAATGTTGGAAAGAAAAACTCTACCTACCAACCCAAGGATCAATATCATGTATCCCAATGAGAAAAATGTGTTTATTATGCCCAATCACCAAAAGGATGGAGATTATTATATGAATCCAAGTTTATCCTATTTGATGGATGAATTTTGATTTTAAGGAAAATGGTGGAATGAAAACTTTTTCCTGCCAAGTAAAGGCATCAATATCGTGTATCCCAATAAGGAAAAAGTGTTTAGAGTGCCCAATCATCAAAAGAGTTGATATTATTATGAAAAATCCAAGTTTATCCCACTTGATAGATGTACTTTGATTCTAAGGAAAATGGTGGAATGAAAAGCTTTTCCTACAAAACCAAAGCTTTAATATCATATGTCCCAAATAGGAGAATGTGCTTATAATGCCCAATCACCAAAAGAATGGTGATTATTTTGAGAATCCAAGTTTATCCCCTTTGACAGAGGAACATTGATTTTAAGGAAAATGATAGAAAGAAAAGCTTTTCCTGTGAAGTGAAAGCATTAATGTCGTGTATCGTAATAAGAAATATATGTTTATAGTGCGCAATCACCAAAAGAATGGAGATTATTATAAGAATCAAAGTTTGTCCCACTTGACAGATAAACTTTGATTCTAAGGAAAACGGTTGAATAAAAAGCTTTACCTGCCAAACAAAAGCATCAATATTATATATCCACAAGGAGAAGGTGTTTATAATGCACAATCATCGAAAGAATGGTGATTATTTCGAGAATCTAATTATTTTGAGAATGTATTTATAGTGCACAATCGCCAAAAGAATGGAGATAATTATGAGAATCGTGTATCTAAAGTGGGAAATGTGTTTATAGTTCCCAATCATCAAAAAAATGGAGATTACAACAAGAATCCAAGTTTGTCCCACTAGACAGATGAACTTTGATTCTAAAGAGAATGGTCAAATGAAAAGCTTTCCTTGCTAAACAAAAGTATCAATATAATGTATCCCAATTAAAAAATTTTGTTTATAGGGCCTAATTACCAAAAGAATAGAGATTATATAAGAATCCAAGTTTATCCCACTTGACAAATGAACTATGATTCAAAGAAGACTGGTGGAATGAAAAGCTTTTCTTGCCAAACAAGAGTATCAATATCATGTATCCTAATGAGAAAAATGTATTTATAGTGCCCAATCACCTAAAGATAGAGATTATTATGAGAATCCAAGTTTGTCCCACTTGATGGATTAACTTTGATTCCAGGGAAAATGGTAGAATTAAAGTTTTTCCTACCAAGTAAAGGCATCAATATCGTGTATCCCAATAAGGAGAAAGTGTTTAGAGTGCCTAATCACCAAAAGAATAGAGGTTATTATGAAAGTCCAAGTTTGTCCTACTTGACGGGTGCACTTTGACTCTAAGGAAAATGATGAAATGAAAAGCTTTTCTTGCCAAACAAAAGTATCAATATCATGTATCCCAATGAGGAAAAAGTGTTTAGAGTGCCCAATGACCAAGAAAATATAGGTTATTATGAAAGTCCAAGTTTATCCCACTTGATGGATGTACTCTGATTTTAAGAAAAATGGTGGAATGAAAAGCTTTTCTTACTAAACAAAAGTTTCAATATCCTAATTAAGAAAATGTGTTTATAGTGCCTAATCACCAAAAGAATGGAGATTACTACAAGAATCCAAGTTTATCCTACTTGATGGATGAACTTTGATTCTAAGGAGAATGGTGGAATGAAAAGCTTTTCTTTGCAAACCAATGTATCAATATCAAGTATCCTAATTAGGAAAATTTATTTGTAGGGCCCAATTACGAAAAGAATAGAGATTATTACGAGAATCAAAGTTTATCACACTTGATGGATAAACTTTAATTCCAAGTAGGATGGTGGAATGAAAAGCATTTCTTGCCAAACCAAAGTATCAATATCATGTATACCAATGACAAAAATGTGTTTATAGTTCCCAATCACCAAAAGAACGTAGATTATTATAAGAATCCAAGTTTGTCCCACTTGACACATGAACTTTGATTTTAAGGACAATAATAGAATTAAAAACTTTTCATGCCAAACCAAAGTACCAATAACGTGTATTCAAATAAGGAAAATGTGTTTATAATGCTAATCACTGAAATACTAGAGATTTTTACAAGAATCCAAGTTTGTCCCACTTGACAGATGAACTTTGATCCTAAGGAAAATGTTGGAAAGAAAAACTCTACCTACCAACCCAAGGATCAATATCATGTATCCCAATGAGAAAAATGTGTTTATTATGCCCAATCACCAAAAGGATGGAGATTATTATATGAATCCAAGTTTATCCTATTTGATGGATGAATTTTGATTTTAAGGAAAATGGTGGAATGAAAACTTTTTCCTGCCAAGTAAAGGCATCAATATCGTGTATCCCAATAAGGAAAAAGTGTTTAGAGTGCCCAATCATCAAAAGAGTTGATATTATTATGAAAAATCCAAGTTTATCCCACTTGATAGATGTACTTTGATTCTAAGGAAAATGGTGGAATGAAAAGCTTTTCCTACAAAACCAAAGCTTTAATATCATATGTCCCAAATAGGAGAATGTGCTTATAATGCCCAATCACCAAAAGAATGGTGATTATTTTGAGAATCCAAGTTTATCCCCTTTGACAGAGGAACATTGATTTTAAGGAAAATGATAGAAAGAAAAGCTTTTCCTGTGAAGTGAAAGCATTAATGTCGTGTATCGTAATAAGAAATATATGTTTATAGTGCGCAATCACCAAAAGAATGGAGATTATTATAAGAATCAAAGTTTGTCCCACTTGACAGATAAACTTTGATTCTAAGGAAAACGGTTGAATAAAAAGCTTTACCTGCCAAACAAAAGCATCAATATTATATATCCACAAGGAGAAGGTGTTTATAATGCACAATCATCGAAAGAATGGTGATTATTTCGAGAATCTAATTATTTTGAGAATGTATTTATAGTGCACAATCGCCAAAAGAATGGAGATAATTATGAGAATCGTGTATCTAAAGTGGGAAATGTGTTTATAGTTCCCAATCATCAAAAAAATGGAGATTACAACAAGAATCCAAGTTTGTCCCACTAGACAGATGAACTTTGATTCTAAAGAGAATGGTCAAATGAAAAGCTTTCCTTGCTAAACAAAAGTATCAATATAATGTATCCCAATTAAAAAATTTTGTTTATAGGGCCTAATTACCAAAAGAATAGAGATTATATAAGAATCCAAGTTTATCCCACTTGACAAATGAACTATGATTCAAAGAAGACTGGTGGAATGAAAAGCTTTTCTTGCCAAACAAGAGTATCAATATCATGTATCCTAATGAGAAAAATGTATTTATAGTGCCCAATCACCTAAAGATAGAGATTATTATGAGAATCCAAGTTTGTCCCACTTGATGGATTAACTTTGATTCCAGGGAAAATGGTAGAATTAAAGTTTTTCCTACCAAGTAAAGGCATCAATATCGTGTATCCCAATAAGGAGAAAGTGTTTAGAGTGCCTAATCACCAAAAGAATAGAGGTTATTATGAAAGTCCAAGTTTGTCCTACTTGACGGGTGCACTTTGACTCTAAGGAAAATGATGAAATGAAAAGCTTTTCTTGCCAAACAAAAGTATCAATATCATGTATCCCAATGAGGAAAAAGTGTTTAGAGTGCCCAATGACCAAGAAAATATAGGTTATTATGAAAGTCCAAGTTTATCCCACTTGATGGATGTACTCTGATTTTAAGAAAAATGGTGGAATGAAAAGCTTTTCTTACTAAACAAAAGTTTCAATATCCTAATTAAGAAAATGTGTTTATAGTGCCCAATCACCAAAAGAAGGGAGATTATTACGAGAATCCAAGTTTGTCTTACTTGAGGGATGAACTTTGATTCTAAGGAGAATGGTGGAATGAAAAGCTTTTCTTGCTAGACAATGTATTAATATCATGTATCCCAATCAAGAAATTTTGTTTATGGGGCCCAATTACCAAAAGAATCAAGATTATTATAAGAATCCAAGTTTCTCCTACTTGATAGATGAACTTTGATTTGAAGGAAACTGGTCGAATGAAACACTTTACCTACCAAACAAAAGTATCAATATCATGTATCCCAATGACAAAAATGTGTTTGCAATGCCCAATCACTAAAGGAATAAAGATTATTACGAGAATCCAAATTTGTACCATTTGATGGATAAACTTTGATTCCAAGGAAAATGGTGAAATGAAAAGTTTTTCCTAGCAAGTAAAGGCATCAACATCATGTATCCTAATGAGAAGAAAGTGTTTAGAGTGCGCAATCACCAAAAGAATAGAGGTTATTATGAAAGTCCAAGTTTATCCCACTTGACGAATGCACTTTGATTCTAAGGAAAATGGTGGAATGAAAAGCTTTTCTTGCAAAACCAAAGCATCAATATCGTATGTCCCAATGAGGAGAATGTGTTTATAATGCCCAATCACCAAAAGAATGGTGATTATTTCGAGAATCCATGTTTATCCCCTTTGACAGATGAACTTTAATTCTAAAATGGTGGATAAAAAAGCTTTTCTTGCCAAGCAAAACCATCAATATTGTGTATCTTAATGAGAGAAATGTGTTTATAGTGTGCAATCCCTAAAAGAATAGAGACTGTTATGAGAATCAATGTTTGTCCTATCGTAACATGCCTCAGTGGATCCTTAATCTATGGGTGCATATGACTTAAAATATTTTTCTAACTTGGAAATGTCTTTTTACTCGAGACTTTTCCTTCAGATGTGATAAGAACGAGAAAGTATGGATTCTGAACTTGTGATATAGTGAAGGGGACCATAAGATGAATCGCTCATCTTATTGGTCTCAGATGATCATTACAAAATGGCCAACCATTACATTACCTTTAATTTTACTTAAAATGATTTGAAAACATGAATGCAAATAATCATCACAAAGAAATCACATTAGTAAGGCAACGAACAAAGTAAAATAACATGGACCATTCAGTATAATGATAAATAGAAGGGATAGACTATTGGAATTTATCTTGCAATTGGTATCGATTATCTAGGAATAATGAGTTGATAATTTTTAAGATGCATCTGGGTTCCTTGATTGAATGAGGTTTTCTTGACACATTCATGGAAGCCTTGGAAAAAGAAAAATTTAATTTTAGTTAAAAGACAAGGTTAGAGTATGCCCTCGAAAAGATGGGGTTGGAGTATCCCCATGGATGACAAATAATTTTGACAAAGGAGGAATTCCAAATCTTGACAATTTTGAAAAGCGAGGTTGGAGTATCTCCTCGAAAGATTAAGGTTAGAGTATACCCATAGATGATAAATAATTTTGACAAAGAAAGATTTTTAAATCTTAAAAATTTTGAAAAGCGGGATTAGAGTATCCCTTCGAAAGGTTAGGGTTAGAGTATCCTCAAAAGTGATGTATCTAACACTCTTTAAGGAAGTCAAGTTGGAAAACTTAAGTTGACAAAACTTTATGATTTAGAAAATAAGTGAGCATTTTGATGATTTTTGGCAAAAAAAGTTGTGAACAAGGATGGTAAAGATGTAAAAATATATTTGTGCCTTGATATGAGCTTGTGGGAGGTTGAAGCATGTTTTGGAGTCTAATCGGGGTGATATGCAGACATTCAAATGTCTCGAGATGAAATTCGAGAAAACAACTTAATTTTGACCATGACCGAGAACAAGGGACAGCATTGTGTGATCCTACTTTTCGAATTTATTCTAGATTGGTTTGAAAGCTTTAGAGGATGTAGAAGATACCATTAAAAATGTAACTTGACAAGGGTCAATCTAAAAAATTCTAATATCCTAAAAATAAATTTTCAAATTTGGGTCAATTACACTACTGACAAAGCATGCACGAAAAAGGGCTTGTCAAAATTTAGAAAATTATTTCGGACTCATTGGGTATCAAAAAATTGCAAATAATACCTTGCCAGAAAGAAAATTTCATGAGCTTTTTAGGAAAAATGTTGGACGGATTTGGAAAAATGTTTAATAGGCCTAAAGGGCCCAACCAAAATGCATTTTGTTAACTCTAGGGATTTCGTATAGTCTAGGTTTGAAAAATCATAACTGTCTCATTCGGACTAATCTGGGGGTGAACATGACCTCATTTTAAAGATATTTTGACACACTTTCAGAGAAAAATATTATAAAAGTCACAAAAAATCATTTTGGATTTTAAAGTGATTTTTTAATTTGTAATAATGATGCTACCAGTAGGGGAGAAAGCGAAGCAGAGGATATTTCTTATTTTCTCTATGTTTACAAGTCCAAACTCGAGTCACTAACATTCAAACATCCATGACTGAAGGGAAAGAGTGGCATGAGTGTCGAGAACTCATTTGCACAGCCCCGAAGCAATTTTGGATGATGAAACAACCCATTGGTCATACCACTTAAGGTTTTGACTAAAAAAAAAGGCATAAACATCTAGGGGACAAGTGCAAAGCCATTTTCGTTGGAAAATCAAAAGTTTTGATCTCGTTTAATTAGGATTATAGATTTGGAAAACTTCATCTTCCTTAAGATTTTTAGTTAAATTTAAGGAAAATGCTAAGCTTATGCAAGTCCTCATTGGTTGGGGTTAGCATGCTTGGCTTGGGGAGGTTTTGAAAATCATTTTTTAATAGCTATCAAACATGCACTTTGACAAAGAGAAAACAATAAACATACAAGGGGATGGCACATAAAATGAATGGGGATGCTAACTTTACTAATGGTCTAGACAAAAAAGTGTTATGCACTTTGACAAGAAAATGTTATGGATACTGAAAATGACAATGATTCATGACAAGATGCAAGCTAATGTATAAATATGCTTGAAATATGTTAGGCTAAGGATTCATACATGGATTAATCATAACAAGTTGCATAGATATGGCATAAAATGCATGAGCAAGAGCTATTAAAATAATAAGGCTGAAATGATGCATTTTGCACATCAAAGGGGCATTAAGGCATTAAAATCATAAACTACCAAACCGAAAGCCATAATAATGCATGAGAATCCTAAGAGGGTAATGGAAACATGGAGCGCTCACTAAAATGATAAAGATGCTGAAAACAAAAAATAAAAGTAATAAAGAAAGAAGTTATACCAACGAAAATTCAATTTTTGGCCAAATAGTTGGAGCAGCAGAGATGGCTTGAATTTCTCTCTTTTCCCTATTGTTAATAAGCAAGAAAAAGAGAGAAACAATGAGGTTTTGGTTCTTGTATGGATGAGGATGATTTTTAAAATATGTAATGGTTGAGAGTGAGTATTTTAGGGCTGTTTTTAGGTGCTGAGTGAAGAGCTATGGGATTTGGCTTTCTTGATGTGTGAATGTGTTTTGAAAGCTAAAAATGAGCTGGGATCTTCCAAAATCTTAGCTGAGATATAAGTGGTCTATTTATACTAGCATTTTATAGCCAAATTAAAGGTGTTTTTGGTCATTTCCCAAAGGGGACAAAGTGATGTCAGCTTGATGGCTATAGAGTGGCTAGAGAGAGCAACTTGTTGCCAATGTGATGGACACAGGGTGGCTGGTTTAAATGCTGAAATGATTTTCCAACAAAGAGGGTGGTTGATGGTGACCTTGGTCAATAAACTAGAGAGGAGCAAGGTGGTCACATAACATTGACCTTTTTGATCTAATTTATATTTCAAAAATGTTTTGATTAATTCAAAAATCCAAATTCATAATCTAATATGGGTTTTAATCTTTTCTAGTGTAAAAAAATGAGTTAAAATCAAGTTTTTGTTAAATAGTGGATGAGTTAAAAATTCTTAGACCATGGAAAATAGCCTACATGTATCAATAAATTGTCGAATGTATCAACACATTTGGTCCAAAAACCTTGAGTGTATCCATACAATGACATTGTATCGATAAAATGATCATTGTATCGATACTATGAACCATTGTATCGATACATGTTGATATGCATTAATACATTTCTTTATAAAATACACGTTTTGGTCTATGCATGGCCTAGTATCGATACATGAGCTCTTGTATCGATACATAAGCTCATGTATCGATGCATTTACATGTTGTATCAATACAAATAGGGATATTTCAAAATTTTGGATCATTGGAGCATTGTATCAACACATGAGGACCATGTATCAATTTATTCAAGCAAAATTATGAATTTTTCATATCTTTTGTCGCTAGACACCTTGAACTATGTCTTTTAATGCCACAGTTTTACTTTCATCTTTGACATGATCTATAAGCCTTCTTGACCTCCTTAAAAAAACTTTTTTGCTAGACAACGATCATCACCCCCTTTCACGTCCATGTCCCGGATTGCTAAAAATTAACCCAAACAAAATAAGGTGTCTACAGCTGCCCTTCTTTGATTGTTGCTAAGAATTAGGAATAAGGAAAAGATAAATAGACACTATTTTATCTAGGATGGAATGACATTCCCCAAGACAACTACAAAGAAATAAATTTCAATTAATACTTCACTGTGATAAGTGCAGTGTATTGGCAGTAATCTTGATAAAGGTTTAAGTGAATTTTGTAGGGTTTGCCTTCCCTACTAGGTGTTAGGTTTTCTAAGGTTTGAGCCCCTTAGACAGGTGTAGAGTAACATGGATTTTTTATATCGGTGCAGCCAGCTTGTGTAGACTTTGACTTAAACTTGTGTGTCACCAGCTTGTGCAAGCTTTGATTAGAGTGCCACTAGCTTATGCGAGCTTTGACTTAAACTTAGGTGCCTCATCTTGTGTGGGCTTTGATTCGAGTGCCACTAGCTTGTGCTACCTTTGGCTTAGACTTGGGTGTGCCATCAGCTAATATGGGCTTTGACTCAAACTTGGATGCCACCAGTTTGTATGGGCTTTGACTTAGGTGCCGCTAGCATATGCAAGCTTTAACTTAGACTAGGCACCACCAGCTTATATGGGCTTTGAAAAGGTGGTACTGACTTGTGGGCTTTGAAAAGGTGCCATAACTTATGGGCTTTGAAAAGGTGCCACTGACTTGTGGGCCTTAAAAAGAGTACCACTGACTTGTCAGCTTTAAAAAGGTGCTACTGACTTGTGGGCTTTAAAAAAGGCGCCACTAACTTGTATGCTTTGAAAAAGGTGCCACTGATTTGTGGGCTTTGAAAAGGTTGCCACTGACTTATGGGCTTAAGAAGGTTTCTTGGTAGGTGCCTCCTAAATAACGATTGGTTTACGAAGCTTAAAGTTCTTACCAGGGAATCCTTGGAGGTTTGGTGAACCTGGCTTGAAGTAACATTGCAAAAATCATGATGTGTGATGGTAATATGAATGCATGATGTGGAATACTGTCATGATTGCATGACGTGAAGTCTAATACGAGAGATAGTCATAGTTTTTCTTGTACGTCATTTAGACTCCTATAAGGATGGCAGTTCATCTTTATTGCAACTATGGATGAGAATGTTCCTAATCCTACTGGGGATTATAGGTTATCCCAGCTCTACTAGGGATACGATAAAAAATCTTTTCTTAAGAATTTAGATTATTGCATTTCCTGATTTGGGAATCTTAATCATTTTCCTAACAATTGGAAGGCATTGCCAATAATTTAGAGACTGTTTGACTGATTAGATTGATGTCTCTAATTTTGATAGGATTCTGATAAAATGCATGGGTCAATTTTTGGTTAGCTTAAAATGGTTTTTCTTAAATTATGGCTTGTGAAAGCCAAAAATTATTTAGTGTATGGTCATATCGAGTGGGTGTTTGGATGCTAAAAGTGCTTGATCTTGACGATCAAGGCATGAGCAGAGCTTTTTGTGCTTTTCTTTTCCTTTTGATGTGATATCGAGATGTCTTGATGCATATTTTAGTTGATTATCAAACATTATTAGTTAAATGACAAGTGCAATGTGAATTGTATAGAGGTTAAAAGAAACAAGGTAACATTTAGTCATGACAACAAAGAGACAAAACGTAGTATACTATTTGACAAATAAGTGATTCAGTGATAAGAAGTACGATCTTTTAGGCAGAATATGCCTCTGCTGATCATGATATAAATGTTCTTCAGGTGCTTTCTAGGATCTTTCTCGAACAATGAATGTGACTAGTATGAACTGATCTCTAAAAGATCCCTAGGATTGCTTCACTTTGTTCTACAAGTGATCTCAGTCTATGCCCCATCAAAATTGATCTTCTTAAATCACCCTTATGGGTTTTCAACTATAGTCGGGTTGGTTACCTAGATGCCCTCTTCGAATTTTCATCTAGACCTTTTTTTTATTTTTTTATTTTTTTATTTTATTAAGAATGTTTTTTCAGGTTTTTGCCCTCTACGTGTAATATTTTTTGACGAAATCTAAGTTGACTGCATTGGGCAAGGCATTGTTGTCCATTTATGACAAGATTAGGGCCTTTTCGGAGAAGGCTTGCTTCACAACATATGGTCTTTCCTAATTAGAGGTTCACTTGCCTCATGCATCTTTATGAATTAGGAGGATCTTTTTTAATACCAATTTACTTGGGTGAAATTATTATGGGTGCATCTTTTTATCGCGGGCTCAGATCATGCATCTTTAATACATTTGACCATAGCAGGTGGCTTTTATTCACTTTTCCTTAATGAGGTTAAGCTAGTCATATCTGTTCTTGACCTATTCAACCTCTTTAAGTTTGGTTTCAATCAAGACTCTGAGAGAAGGGATCTTGAATTCGATAGGCAATGCAACTTTAATCCCATAGACAAAGAAGAATGGGGTAGCACCCATGAAAGTGTGAACTGAGGTCTAATGGGCATGAAGTGCAAGGATAGCTTCTCATGCCAGTCTTTGTAAGTCTCGACCATTTTCTCAACTATTTTTTTGATGTTTTTGTTGGCCACCTCGACTACCCTACTAATCTTTTGATGATAAGGGATAGAATTATGATGTTGGATCTTAAATTATAAGTAGACTACTTGCATCATTTTATTATTTAAGTTTCTTGCATTGTCTGTGATTATTTGGTCTAGGAGCCATATCTATAGATAATGTCTCACTTGACAAACTTGCAAACAGTTGATCTAGTGACAATAGCATATGAGGTAGCCTTCACCCATTTGGTGAAAATAGTCGATTGCTACCAAGATAAAATAATGCCCATTGGAAACTTGAGGGGTGATCGACCCAATCACATCCATGCCCTGTATGGAGAAGGGCCACAGGCCATCATGGCATGAAGTGGCGTTAAAGGGACATTGATCTTGTCCACACAGATTTGACACTTATGGCATTTTCAAGCATAATTGATGCTATCTCTCTTAAGGGTCAACCAGTAATAACTCGCTCTCATGATTTGCTTGGCCATCTGATGTCCATTAGCATGTGTGCTGAAATCCCTTCTTAAACTTCTTCTAAGATCTTTTTGGCTTCAGGAGTGTCGACGTATCTAGTAATACTTGATTGTGACTTTTCTTGTATAAGATTTTTCCATCCTGGACAAATCTTATAGCCAACCTTTTAATAGTCTTTTTATTAGTCTCGGTTGCATGTTTAGGATTGTTGATCCTTGACGTAACAAAGGATGTCGGAGTACCATGGTAGGTCATCTTTCTCTTTTTTGACACTATGACAATAAACCAGAGTTGTATAGACGTCCATCTAGATGGGAGCAACATCTGATTCTTGGTTGACTTTAAACATGGATAACAAAGTAGCCAAAGCCTCAGCTATTTGGTTCTCTTCTTGAGAAAAGTGTCAAAAATTGATATTATTAAAATCTTTCTTGAGTTCTACTATCAGCTTCCCATACTACATTAGCTTGATGTCGTGTGTTTGCCATTCCTTTTTTAATTGGTAGATGATAGGCCTGAATCACCGAACACCTATAATGTCTTAACATTTCTCTCAATGGCTGCTTGAACTCCTATGACACAACCTTCATATTCTATGATATTATTTGTGTAGTTAAAATTTAGCCTTACTGTGAACGAGTAAAGACTCCCGTCAAGCGACATCAATATTGCCCTAAGTCTATGTCTTAGAGCATTTGATGCTCTATCAAAATACATCTTCTAAGATCGATCTTGGTTAGAAGCATTTTCATCTTCAAAAATGCATATTAGTTTTTTATCTGGGAAGTCAAAACTTAAGGGTTCATAATAATTGCCACTCAACTTGATAAAAAGTTAGCTATGGCACTGCCTTTGATGGCTTTTTGGCTAACATAGGCAATGTCATATTCAGAAAGTAGGACTTGCCATCTAGCTAGCCTTCCTGATAGTGTAGGGGCTTTATATAGGTACTTGATAGGATCAAGCCTTGCAATCAACCATGTGGTGTGATACAGCATGTACTGTCTGAGTCTTTTGGCTATCCACACTTAAGCACAACACAACTTCTTGACTATGGAGTAATTGTACTCGCATTCTGTGAACTTTTTGCTTAATTAGTAGATTAATTGTTCCTTCTTTACTGACTCATCATGCTGCCCTAATACATGACCTATAAGCTTGTCGAACATTGCCAAGTAAAGGATTAAAGGTTGATCAGGCACCGGTGGTACTGATACTGATGGGTTTGACAGATAATGTTTGACTTTATTAAAGGCTTCTTGACATGCCTCATTCCACTCTCTCAAATTTTGTTTATTAAGGAGCCAAAAGATGAAGTCATATTTGTCAGTAAGCTAGGATATGAATCTAGAAATGTAGTTTAGTCTCCCTAAAAAATTTCTCATTTCCTTTTGGGTTTGAGGTGGTGGCATATCTTAAATGGCTTTGACTTTGTCTGGGTCTACTTTAATCCCTTTTTCATTGACTATAAAGCCTAGAAGCTTACCCAAAGTGTCTTTAAAGGTATATTTGGCAGGATTCAATTTGAGTTTAAATTTTTGTAGCCGTTCAAAAAGCTTTTGAAGGTTTGTAACATGCTTACCCTCTTTCATTAACTTAGCAATCATGTTATTAACGTAGACCTTAATTTCTTTTTGCATTATGTTATGGAACAGTGCTACCATGGCTTGTTAATATGTTGCCCAGGTATTTTTGAGTCGAAGGGCTTGACATTATAGTAAAACGTCCCCCACATGGTTTTAAAAGTTGTTTTTTCCTTGTCTTCGAGTACCATCTTGATTTGATTGTGCCCGAGAATCCATCCATGAAGGAGAAAAGAAAATTCTTGATAAGTGTTGTCTACTAAAGTGTCAATGTGAGGTAGCAAGAACTTATCCTTAGGACTAGCTCAATTCAAATCCTAATAATCAATGCACATTCCTACTTTACCATCTTTTTTTGGGATTAGGACTATATTGGCAACCTATTCTGAATACTTGGCTACTTCGATAGACCCCACTTCAAACTACTTCTTGACTTCCTCTTTAATTTTGAGGAGCATTTTTGGTTTCATCCTTCTTAACTTTTATCAAATCAGTTTGCATTCAAGCTTGATGGGAAGCTTGTGGACCACTATATTAGTGTCCAGTCCTGGCATGTCTTGATATGACCAAGTGAATACATCTTGATATTCCTAGAGTAATTCTATCAGCTTGGTCCTAGTCATTGACTTTCTTAAGGTTTCGATTTTAACCTTCTTTCAATCCTCCTGAGGACCTAGATTTATTACTTCTGTTGGGTCTTCATGGGGCATAATCTATTTTTCTTCTTGCTCAACTAATCGTAAGAGGTTTGGTGGTATGGAGCTTTTTTTGAAATCTTCTTTAGGATCAACTTCACTAGCGTAAATTAATTGCTCGAAATCAATCTTCAAAGACCCATCGAACACATCCATGTCACTATCATTAGGACACCTGAGTGGGTAAAGAAGTAAACATTCCAAACAGCACACACACAATTCAAAGATTTGGAAAGAATGGAGGTAAAAGAGTAATTGAGACAAAGAGATTGAAAAGTGATGTAGGCACGTAATATAGAATGATATATGCAAAAGTCATTTTGTTGATAATGTTTAATAATAGGACATCTAGCTACCTTTAGGCGAGGGCTGGTAGGTTTTCATTTCTTGACATTACATAAAAAGGATAGGAAAAGTGGAGGGGCTTCTGTCATGACCCTATCATCAAAATCATGTCGTAGTGGAAGGACATAAATTCTATGGCTCGGTATCCTAGAGATGAAGGTAGTAAAGGGCTTTGTTTAAGATGACCAAGACATCTTTAGCCTTTTGCTCTTCTGGTTGGCTTGAATTGATTCGTCTTCCTAAACATAATATCTCATGAAGAAACAAGAACATTATTGGCTTTGATTCTCCTTCTTAACCTAATGATTATGTCATCTCCTGGTTATGGATCCTCTTTTCTTGGAGTCTTCTTGACTACGCCTTATTCTTGAATCCTAAGGTTCTTTTGTTAACTTGAGTGGTGACCTGCAAAGCTCTAGCCATCTCTTGCAGATTCTCGCCAAGCCTTTTTCCAGCACATGAACCTTTGCCAACAGACATCTTTAAACTCGAGTGGGTACTCTTTGACAGTTAGGGTTTAGTTATTGGCAATCTTTCTACCATAAATATTGTATTGACAAACTTGAGGGATTGGAATGATGAATTTGATGCATCTTCATTAGGCTCAATGTAGATATCTTTAGTGAAACTAGTGGCTATCATTTTTTCTTTAGCCCCGATGGTGACTACTTTGTCATTTATCACAAATTTGAGCTTCTAATGGAGAGATGATGGGATGACCCCGGTGGAATGTATCCATGGCCTTCCTAGTAGGCAGTTATAAGATGGATTAGTATCATAACTTGAAAGTCAACTTTATATGGACATAAGCCTATCTAAAAATGGATTGTGATATTTCTAATTACTTTATGACATGTTCCATCAAAAGTTCAGACTATGGTGTGGTTACTCTTGATGTTGGACTGATCGATAGGGAGTTTGCTTAATGTAGTCATGGACATGACATTAAGGGCCAACCTATTATTTATAAGTACTTTGGGCAAAATGCATCCCTTGCAATGGGTAGTGATATGTAGAGCTTTATAACTACCTTTGCCTCCGATTGGGATCTTATCATTGATGAAGGAGATACAATTATCAGCCATAATATTGTTTACTAGCTAATCCAATTTGTCCACAGAGATGTCCAGTGGTAGATATGCTTTGTTTAACACCTTCAGTAATGCAAGTGAACCTTTGAATTAAGGAGCATAGATAGCACAAAAATCTTGGTAGGTTGTTTGCTTAACTAGTCCATAATGAGTATTCACTGTGCTTTATGAACTTGACAAACTTAGTGACTTCTCTTTTACTCACTGCTTTTTTGACTTTCTCAGGCTTGAAATTCTTTGCTTGGACTTGAGTGGTATTGGTGCTTGGAGATGCATCAACTTTGTATTTTTCTTGAGCTAGGGGAGCATAACACCTACCGCTATGGGTTAGGTTACTAACTCTCGACCATTCCATTACCACAGTTGTAGAGGTTAGTTCTTCGATCAACACTACTTGATTCTCGTATTTCCATGGGACAGCTTTGTTGCTCTCATATGGGAATAGTTTAGGTACCTCCATAACTAACTTAGGTGTAGGTATCAAAAAATTAACCTCGGACTTGACTTACGATAAAGAATGAGGGTTGATTTTTGTCGTAAGGTGGCTGCATGGTTTTATCCTCTATCATGTTGATAGATTCAGCAGCAGGCATGGTTTCTTGATAGAATTCTATCTGGGCTTCATCATTCTTTGAACCGTGGACCTAAACTCCTTGCATGCTTGTAAGGATGACCTATAACTATGTAGAAGTCATAAAAGTTGTCAAGATTATCTTCCAATTTTTCTATTGCGTTAAGTAGCCAGACCTGAATTAATGCCTACCAGACCAAGAACATTGCATCCTTACATGCTCTATGTTTGCCTTAACTTTATATTTGGTCTTAATGCTGATCATGTTTGCAGCTGGCATTATGTGGTTTGGTAAAGGATGGTAGCAATATTTGGTCCCTTGCTCATTCTAAACTGTAAAACTTTTGAGTTAATCAGATTTTACACATTTTGCCTGAAAGATATGCAGTTCTCGATGTCATGCCCTACATCCCCAATGTGGTATTCACAGTGGGCATTAGGGTTGTACCATTGTGGGTATGGCGGCTTCTTTTCTAGGACATAGATCAAAGCCACTAAGTGAGTTTAGAGCAAAGTTTGGTAGAACTCCTTATATGTCATAGGGATGGGATCAAAGTGTTGCCTTTGTTGATTCAAACCTCGATTGCTAGGTATGTTATTAGTTGTTTGATGCGTATTTTGGTGGACTTACGGATAGTAACTTTATGGTAGGTTTGATGGGATTGCAAAATGTGGGTTATGGGTTAATCGGCTACAAGGATATTGTGATGGGGGGAGAATACGGCATGCTTGAGTAGTGAGGGTTGGGTGCTTGAGACTATCTTAGCTGAAATGAGCCAACATAATTTATGGCATTGGCCTTTCCTTCCTTTTTCTTACCAACAATAGGCTTTTTACTCCATCCAGTTGTTTCTTTGGCAGACATTCTACCACTTTTAATGGTGGCATTGATCATTTCTCCAGAGAAAACTAAGTTTACAAATTTCTTGGTGGCATTCCTTATAAGCTTTTTGTAATAAGGAGCATGTAAGGTGTGAATGAAAGTGACTATCATCTCTTTTTCTATTCAGGGAAGCTAGATTAGGGCTGCTTATTCTCTTCACCTTTGGGCATATTGCTTGAAACTTTTAGTGGATCTCTTTTTGAAATTCATCAAGGAAAGTCAATTAGGCACCTAATTTGACATGTGCTGGTTTTGATTTAGAAAGGCCTTAGACAAGTCGGCTCATGATTAGATTTTCACACTGTCTAGCTTAATATACCATCGAGCTACTACTTTAGTAAGGCTATGGTAAAAGCAATGGATGAGGAACTTTTCATCTTTCTCATAGCCGACCATATTTTGTAGGTACATTCAGACATAGACGAAAGGGTCGATGGTTCCATTAAACTTCTCAAACTCTGGGACTTTCAACTTTAGAGGAATGATAAGGTGGACACCAAAGATAGCGATTGCACGTTAAGAGCTTTGAACTTGTTACTCCCCTCGATAGCTTGGAGGCATTTTTCCATTAGCTGAAATTTGTTCACTTTTTTCACAGTCATGGTGGACTTTTAACCTTCTATTCTCTTTGATTCCTCATGGTCATCTATTGATGAGACTCTTGCATTCACCCCTTGAGTACGAGGAATGAATTGACCAACCGTAATGGGACTTAGGTAGATAACTAGCGGAGCTTCAGTAGCAAGTATAGGAGCAAGCTATTGTTCCTATCTAGTTTCCCCTTAGGCTAGTTTTGGATTATTGGTAGAGGGATTTTCAGCATTGGAAGGATCATTCCTTGTTTCAACAGTGCTGGCTTACCCTTTTTCTTTCATAGAAGCCATCATTAGTTCCATAAGTTTTGTGATTTGATTTTGCATTTTGTATTGTTGACAAAACAGCTGGTCTTGTGATTCCTTAACCATTAGCTTAAGTCGCTCAATACAAGCTTCAGGATCACTCTCCATGATTTATTTATGGCATTGTGTGTTGTAACAGTGCGTGATGTAAGGTTTCATGTTCCTGATTGATCTCAAAATCCCTTGGACTTTTATGGCCCAATTCCCATATTAGACTTTTATTTAAAAATATATTTATTGATGAGCATTTATGATGCAATGATGAGTTAAGATAATGAATGATTGATGCAAGTGTAATGCAAAATAGTGAAATTAAATGTGCATTGCATTAGAGACCATTGATTCTTGGAATAGCTTCATCGATAACATCATTCATAGAGTCACAAAAGGGTTTTTCTTTTACGACATGATTACATTTGAAAGTATCTAACTTGATCACATTACACAATTACATGATCAAGAAAACCTAAACATTATTGCTTATGATCTCTAATAGGTATGATGTCTCACCTTATAGATCGATCTGCTTCAATTATGTCGTCCACCTCTTGTTGAGCCATCCGAACATGTTTAATGAAATTCTGATGCTATGTTTAGTTACTTAGATGTGCTTGGTCAATTGTCACTTGCCACTCTAATTTGCATTGCTCAGAAGCCCTTATTAGTTCATTGATATGACATTGATGAACCTGGAGAGATTGTTCTAACTCTTGGATTCTATAAGTAAGGGCTTTTTTTTCGACCCTAGTAGCTCTCATATTTTGCATTTAGGCCTCGAGTCTTTGATTTCTTCATTGGTAGGTGGAAGCAAGAGCACGTGCCCTTTTGAACTTCTTTGCTGGTTCTAACTTCCTTCTTTTGTTGTTTTAGCTTGCAATTGAGAATGGCAATTTTTGCTTCCTGTTCAACTAATGTCTTGCCAGTACGTCGGGACTTGTTAGCTTTGTAGAGTGTCACATAATCCTTGGTTAGGCTTTCAAGGTCATTTTTGAAGTGATCCCTTTCTTTAACGACTCGATCCATTTCATTGCTCCTAAAATAAATATCCATCTTTAGCTGGCCCTTTTCCTCCTTAAGTTGAGAGATGTCTGTGGCAAAGGATGGCTTTCTTTCCTTGAACTCCTTCCTAAATAGCTTGATCTCAAAAGCCAGTTCCTCTATTTGGATTTTTAGTATCCTAAAGTTGGGTGGTGGCAATGGATCGTTGATACGGTGGAGTCTCCATTCTTTGTATCTAAGCATGGTCGGGCTTCCTCTACAGTATCTTTTCATACAATGGACCTTTTTCCAGGCTTGGAAAGTTAACTAGACTTTTGCTTTATAATTGGGCTCTCCATATTTAAAATCCTAATGTCCCAAGTCTTTGAAGAACGAGATGAATTCCTGGCACTAAAACTGATGCAATACCAATAGAGGAGCATAACTAGATTTCCCTATAGTCCCAAGAGTGGTACATAAGTGTAGTCTCCACATTTGTACACAATCGACTGAGGGAACACCCATGGGGCTCTCCATGTGATTTCTTCTTCCTTGATGTTTCATAATTCCTTAAGCTAATGCTTTTCTGTCTTCTCTTGATGACATTCTTCCTCTAATACTATGGAAAGAAGACTGAACTTGAAGAAAAAATTTTCCCTGGTTCTTTCTTCCCTAACATAGAGATGACCTAAGAACCATATCTAGAGCAATGGGGCATACCTGATAAACCTTCCTGTTCTTGTTCTTTTACAAAAACTGAAGGCACAGATGGTTTCGGTGATGATGGCAGAAGCAAGGTTGATGTCTCAACATAAGCTTGAAAAGAAATCTATGATCGCCACCATTACATAACCCAAAGTCTTTGGGAATATGATGAGCCTATAGATTGCCAGAGCTAGACATCTTAAACTTTCTTTTAGTCAGAAAGATTTACCATGGCCTCTTTCAAGCTGGCCCAAGAGATGCATTCGCTGCTCCCTTTTACTTTGACGTGACTATCAACCCATGCTTCTGTGGCTCTAAGAATTTGCCTTAACCTTTTCTTGAATGGAGGATGGAATAATGCTTTGCAATAAATCCGGTTAGCCTTAGCCCTTTCTATGTTGAGCAAAGATGTGTATTCATTAATGGTAGGGCCTAAATCTTGTTGATTGAAGGTGAACATCAGTAGGCTAGATTCCAAAACTATGTCATTACTCGTAACAAGCCATCATCCAACTGAACTCAAAGTAAAATAGCTATATCCTCATACTTTTTAGTAAAGGCTTCTTTCTCGTTGTTACCCCAATTGTCCCAAATATGCTTCAATTCCTGACAATCTTTTGATAGAAATCGATCTTAACCCCTTCATGCATTTTTGAGATGTAGTCGGGCATTAGGATGTCCCCATCTTGACGTTGGCAACCTTCTGACCATGTTCTGACATTTTCAAAGGACTTGATAGTTGAGATAAGCTGTTGCTCCATAAATGATGCACCTTGCTGAACACCAAACCAAAACAATTGTCCCAAAATGATGATAGTCATGATAGTTATGATGAGATGATGCATACATCAAAACACAAACAAAGGGAAAATAAGTTAGTGGAACATATAGAAGACAAATGTAAGGAAATAAAGAATTTAAGAACATTAGAATAAAATATTCATAACATGTCTCAACCAAGGTGGTGAGACAAGAAACAGGTAGCATTTCAACATGTCAGGATGCGATCTGCCCTTCATGAGGTGATGCAATATCTTATTTTGATGGAAAAATAACCGTAAGTAGTAATATTCATTTATCACCATTAGTGCAGATGCACATTAAGCCATGACTCAGACAGCATAATAGCTTGTAGCATAAGACATTGCGAATGATGTTTTTTTGCTCACCTTACTTATTTAGACAAAAATTAGCCGTCATTCGGGAGGCACAATGGCATGCCTTGATAAATGATGAAAATGCAAATGCGGGTGACAATTGTATACTCATTGTCATCTATATAATTATGGTAATTAAGAGTAAAGGTTAAGAATGTTTCCCTAAGTGACCTTATCCTTTGCGTATTCAGCAGTGTTCCGATACGATTTAACATGGTTTAACTCATGGGGCTCACTATATGAGGTTTAGGTTGACACCTAAATACGTATCCAAATTGCTTCTCTATCAGGTAAGGATAGTTGAGGCACCCTGATCCTAAGCCCATTATTGGTTTGGCAAAACAGGTTTAATCCGATGGATGTATTTCCCTATGCAAATACGGAAGGTTACTCATAAGAGACATAAGTAATTTACATATGGGAAGTTATTGCTATGCCTATGCGGAGGGTTACTTACGAAGGTGGATAGCTCATTTCCTCCTAATGATTGGGTTATAACCTCGCCATGGAGTTTGGTGGGACTCTAATGCATATGCAAGTGCATAATGTTTGATGGGGAAACGATCACACCTTTTTGCTTACTTCAGTATTACCATTTTAATTAAACTGAAGATTATTCGAAAATAAGACAATCTTGACAAACATGTCAAACAAAATATTAGTTGACAAAACAAAAAAATGGTCATAGTTAAATAATGACCGAAGATTAAAGGAACGAAAAACCTTGTACGATATGAGTAGTTATTGGCTACACTCTCATACGATCCCTAGTGGAGTCACCAAGCTGTCACAATGTGCCATAGTGGATCCTCACGGATTTATGGGTGCATACGACTTAAAATATTTTTCTAACTTGCAAATGCCTTCTTGACTGAGACTTTTCCTTCGTGACATGATAAAAACAAGAAAGTATGAATTCTCGATTTGTGATACAGTTAAGGGGACCATAAGACGAATTGCTCATCTTATTGGTCTCGGATAACCATCACGAAATGCTCAATGCTTGGAGTTGACACTGATCATTTTGGGCTAGGCATGATTAGATGCCTATTGAAACCTATGTCTTGAGTTGCGAAACTCGAAACATTAATCCCATGGTCCAGAGAGTACAAAGATTCACCATTTAGGTTCAGAAGTTGGTTATGCACGATGAGGCACGAGTCTCTTTGCGATGCCCGAAATTGGTACCTTACTAGTAATGTCTTAGCTCAGTTTCGATTCTTTCAATCTTTACTCATCACTATTTTGATATAAACCTTTTTTAATGCATGAATTTTATAGAAATACAAATCCAGGTTTTACTAAAAGATTTAATCTCATATATGCCCTAAATAGATGAGGAATATAGAGATTTTCAATAAAAATGACATCTAGACTTTTCTTTGGAAAAAGGAATATACTACATTGGGCACTAGAGAGATATCCATGCAAAACATTACCTTTAATTTTACTTGAAATGATTTGAAAACATGAATGCAAATAATCATCACAAAGAAATCACATTAGTAAGGCAACAAATAAAGTAGCATAATATGGACCATTCAATATAATGATAAAGAGAAGGGATGGACTATTGGAATTTATCTCGCAATTGGCATGATTATTGAGGAATAACCGAATTTATAATTTTCCAAAAGCATCTGGGTCCCTTGATTGAACAAGGTTTTTTTAACACATTCATGGAAGCCCGGGAAGGAGAAAAATTTAATTGTAGTTGAAAGACAGGGTTGGAGTATGCCCTTGGAAAGATGGTGTTGGAATATCCCCATGGATGACAAATAATTTTGACAAAGGAAGATTTCTAAATCTTGACAATTTGAAAAGCGGGGTTGGAGTATCTCTTCAAAGGATCGATGTTGGAGTATCATCATGGATGACAAATAATTTTGACAAAGGAACATTTTTAAAAGTTAAAAATTTTGAAACGCGGGGTTGGAGTATCCCCTCAAAAGGTCAGGTTGGAGTATACCTAAAACTGACATATCTGACAGTCTTTAAAGAAGTCGAGTTGGAAAACTTAAGTTAACAAAACTTATGATTTAGAAAATGAGTGAGCATTTTGACAATTTTTGGCAAAAAAAGATATGAACAAGGATGGCAAAAGTATATTTGTGCCTTGATACGAGCTTATGGGAGGTTGAAGCATGTTATCGAGTCTGATCAGGGTGATACGAAGACATTCAAATGTCTCAAGATAAAATTCAGGAAAATAACTTAACTTTTACCTTAACTGAGAGTAGGGGATAGCATCGCATGATCCCTCTTTTCGAATTTATTTTGGATTGGTTTGAAGGCTTTAGAGGATGGACAAGATACCATCAGAAAGGTAACTTGATAATGGTTAATCTAAAAATATTCCTAATATCCCAAAAAATCACTTTTCGGGGAAATAAATTATCAAATTTGGGTTAATTATGCTACTGATAGGGCATGCATGGAAAAAGGTATGTCAAAATTCAAAAAATCGTTCTGGACTTGTTTGGTTCAAAAATTTGCAAATAATACCTTTCCAGAAAGGGAATTTCATGAGCGTTTTAGGAAAAATGTTGGATAGATTTGGAAAATTTGTTTAGTGGGCCTAAAGGGCCTGACTATAATGCACTTTGTTAACTTAAGGGATTTTGAATAGTCTAGGTTTGAAAAATGGTAACTCTTTCATTCGGACTGATCTGGGGGTGAACATGACCTCGTTTTAAAGATATCTTAACACATATTCAGTGATAAATATTATAAAATTCACAAAAAGTTGTTTTGGATTTTAAAGTGATTTTTTAATTTATGACAATGATGCTGCCATCAAGGGACAAAGCAAAACAGAAGATATTTCTTATTTTCCCTATGTTTACGGGTCCAAACTTGAGTCATTGACATTCAAACATCCATGACTGAAGGGAAAGAGTGGCATGAGTGTCGCGAACTGATTTGCACAGCTCTGAAGTAAATTAGGATGATGATATAGCCTGTTGATCATACCATTCAAGGTTTTGACCAAAAACAAGGCACGAACATTTAGGGAACATGTGCAAGGCCATTTTTGTTTGAAAATCAAAAGTTTTGAGCTCATTTAATTAGGATTACAGATCTGGAAAACATCATCTTCCCCAAGATTTTTTGTTAACTTTAAGGAAAATGTAAGTTCATGCTAGTCCTCATTGGTTGAGTTTAGCATACTTGGCTTGGGAAGGTTTTGAAAATCGATTTTTTTTACAGCCATCAAACATGCACTTCGACAAGGATAAGACAACAAACATACAAAGGGATGCTAGATAACATGGGGATGCTAACATTACCAATGGTCTAGACAAAGAAAATTTTATGCATTTTGATAAGAAAATGTTATAGATGCTGAAAATGACAATGATTTATGACAAGATGCAAGCTAATGTATAAATATGCTTGAAATATGTTAGGCTAAGGATTCATACATGGATTAATCATAACAAGATGCATGGATATGGCATAAAATGCATGAGCAAGAGCTATCAAAATGATAAGGATGAAATGAGGCTTTTTGCACAAAAAGGCCTATGAAGGCATCTAAATCTTAAACTACCACAACCAAAAGCCACAATAATGCATGAGAATCCGAAGAGGGTGATGGAAACATGGAAAGCTCACAAAAATAATGAATATGCTAAAAACAAAAAATAAAAGTGATAAAGTAGGAAGTTATACCAATAAAACTTTAATTTTTGGCCAAATAGTTGGAGCAATAGAGATGGCTTGAATTTCCTTCTTTTTCTTGTTATTAATAAGAAAGAAAAAGATAGAAACAATAAGGTGTTGGTTTTGGTATGGATGAAGATGATGTTCAAAATGTGTAGTGGTTGAGAGCGAGTGTTTTGGGGCTGTTTTTGGGTGCTAACTGAAGAGCTATGGGATTTGGTTTTCCTGATGTGTGAATTGTTTTGGAAGCTGAAAATGAGTTGGGATCTCCCCAAAATCTTAGCTAAGATATAAGTAGTCTATTTATAACAGCATTTTGGAGCTAAAATTAGAGGTATTTTTGGTTATTTCCCAAAGGGACAAAGTGATGTCATCTTGGTGGCCATAGAATGATGGTTGTAGGCAGTAACTTCCTGCCAATGTGATGGACATAGGGTGGTGGTTTAAATGCTGAAATGATTTTCCAAACTATCGACATTCCACGTGCCTAGCCTTTACAAACTTTGAACGATCCAAAGGGCCAAAGCGTGCTCGACTTAAAATTTTTTGATGTTTGACATGAAGGAGTAAAAGACCATTGTACGAATCGTTCATCCGACTAGTCTTGGATGGCCACCACGAAATGGCCATAAACTTAGAGTCACCACCGATCATTTTAAGTTGGGCATGATCGTATGCCTATTGAAAATAATACCAACGATTCATTGTTTAGGGTTCGGGAGTTGGTTACATGTGAAGAAGGATTAGCACCCTCATAATGCTCGAAAATCGATACCATTTAACTATATCTTACTTAAATCTCGATTTCCTCGGTTCCATTTTTATCATTACTTAAATATAATTCCCTGTAATGCATGAAATTTTGTAAAAATACGAGTTTGGGTTTAAATGAAAATTTTATCACATTTGCACCTCGGAGAGGTGAGAAACATAAGGGTTTTTGATGAAAATGATCTCTAGATAGTTTTTTTTTAAAGTCAAATATTTATGCCTGGCACTGGAAAGATACCGACACGAGATACCATTTTGTGATTCTAAAAATAATTTTCTTTCAAACATGAATGCTCGAGGTCCCTACAAGAGGAAACATATTAGTAAGATTGGAAGGAAAGCAATAAATGAATCCACACAAAAATGAACACACAAAATAGATAGAAAATGGGTGATCAAAATGTATCTCATAGTTATCTTCGATTATTGATGAATAGCCAAGACGACAATGTTGAGACTTAGTCGAATTCAATGGAATTTTGAGGAAAAAATTTTTGATGACTCAAGGATGTCCTAGAAAAAGGTTTGAATTTTAGAAGGAATATGGAGAGTGGGGTTGAAATATCCCCTCAGAAGAGTAGGGTTAGAGCATCCCCAAGGGTGAAAATTTGATGTCATATTAAGGTAAAAATGGGTTTAGAGTATCCCTTCAGAGTAGTGGGGTTGGATGTCCCCAAAAATGGAGGTTTGGATTTGCGTTAAAAGCAGGGTTGGAGTATCCCCTCGGAATAGTAGGGTTAGAGTATCCCCTTAGAATAGTGGGGTTAGAGTATCCCCAAAATAAAAATCTTTGATGTTAAAAGGAATGAGTCATATTTTTGAAAAAAAAAGAATCTTTAAAATTCGAGAGCCAAAGTTTTGGCTAAAATGTTCCTCTTTTGTTTAGCCTTGGTCCGAGTCTAAAGGGCATAGGCCATGGGAATGGGCTGAGTAGATCATGAGGCATTCGAACTCCTCAATAAGAGCGCTTCGAAAATTAGGCTAGAAATAGAGGATAGTATTGCATCATTTCTCTTTCTGAATTTATTTGAGCTCATTAGGAGGCCCTCAGGGGTAAACGAGGTACCGTTGGAAAAGTAACTTAATGAGGATTAATGTAAAAATATTCCAAAAATCCTAGAAAATCACTTTTTAGGAGGAATTAATTTTTGAACTTCGGCTTGTCTCGACACTAGCAGCATGTACTGGGTAAAGGTATGATGGACTTTGAAAAATCAATTCAGATTCATCCAGAATTGTTAAAATGCGAATAATACCTTTCCAAAATGTGAATTTCATGAACTCATTGGGAAAATATTCAAGGGATTCAAAAATGTTGTTTATTGGGCCGAAATAGCCTAAATAGTAAATTGCTTGCCGGATCTAGGGGTTTCAGATAGTGAAGATTTGAAAAATCATAACTATTTCATCCAAGATGATTTAAAGGTAAACAAGATATCATTCGAAAGGTAATTTGAAACCCTTCAAGGAAAAAATACCAATACTTTCTAGATAAATCATTTTTTATTTTTAAATTTTTTTTAAAAACTAGACCACTGCGCCACCAGAATAAAATAAGGGAGGTGTTCGGTATTTTGGTTATTCATTGGGTTGAGCTTGGGCCATGGATGTTTGAACATCTATAATTGAGATGAGGGTTTAACATAGGTGTCACCAGTTTATTCCACAGTCCTAGAGTAGTTTGGGACGATGGAACAACCCATTGAACATGCCATCATGAGGGTGTTTGGCTAAGGACCAAGGATTCATATTTTTCAACTAAAAAAACTTCATTTCATTTTTTCTGAAAACCAGTATTCTCATACTCATTCTTTCATGAATCCAAAACTAGATACTTGTTTTGCCCCCAGGGTTGGAAAGCCAACTTCATAAAAATCTTAAGCCCATGTTATTCTCCACATGTGGGAGATAAAATGTGCCTAACTTAGGGATGTTTTTTTTCATCGGGTTTTCTAGCATTCAAACAAGCATCTCAACACAAGCAAAGTTCCACAAACATAATATAGAACATGGAGAACATATATGCACAAGCAAAGATGACATTTTTCATAGAAAAGATAAAAAGAATGCATGGAGATGATATATAGATGCATGAACATACTTAGGATGAACATGTTGAAAAAAAGCATTTTTATTTCATGGAACCTATTAAGCTACTAAGGAATGTATAGGCATACTTATGACATGTTAAGATGCATGCTTTACATGAGATGCAGATGTGAATATGGAAGCAACATGGCAAGGTCACATGGATAGAGGTTATTATGCTGATGAAAATTTAAGGGGACAGCATGTAGACATTAAAAATAACATCAAGATCCTAAACTACCACAACCAAGGCCACAAAAATGCATGGGAGTCCTAGAATGGCCATGAAAGCATAGAAAGGGTTTGCTACGATGATGTTAATGACAAAATAGAAAATATAAAGATCAAAGTATAGGGGATATACCAAAAAGCTTAAACTTCCCTTTTTTTCGGAGTAGTGGCTATAGGCTTAATTTCTTCCTTCTCCTTGCTATTATTATGCTAGAAAAGGATAAAAAAAAGTAGCCTCTTAGTCATATGGTTGATGGTGAGGCTTTTTAAGGATCAAAATGTGTGGAAAGTTAGACTTTTAAGGTGTTCTAATGGAGGTTTGGGATAGCTACGAGAATGAAGGATTGAGGTCAATGAAATAGTGTTTTTTGGAAATATTTTTAGGGCTAAGAATGGTTGAAGGATTTGTGGGGATGGGTAAAGGGTTTCCTGGGATTGCTGGAGAGTTTATTTTTTAGGTAGCTTGGTTTTTTTGGTAGCTCCCTTTTGAAATCCCTTTTTTTGGTTCAACCCTACTTTTTAGAAGAAAATGCAAAGAGCCTTTTCTACTGCAACAGGGCATATCTTCAACTGCCATGTTTAGTTGACTTTCTTCTTATTGGTTCTACCATGTTGATCAAGGAGGCAGAAAGGCTATGAAAGCCTGCAAGCTAGAGATATGCCTGCTGCCCTCTTACACATATATATTTTATGAAAGTGACCTATGTTATTAATTGTTTGGACTCTAAAAATTTGTTAGAATCCATTAATGAACCCATAGTTAAGGTTTGCAATGTTATATTATAATTCTTTGGTGCAAAAACATATTTAAACTGGGATTTTGGAAGATGAAAAATGGCTCAAACTAGGCAAAAATGTCTTGGTGTATCGATATAGAACATGTTGTATCGATACACAACTCTTAAGTATCGATACAATGAGTTGTGTATCGATACTAAGAGCAAAAAAATGTTTCTAGTTTGGAGACTTAGAGGCCAGTATCAATACTCCATGGATTTGTATCGATACTCATGCTTGTGTATCGATACATTTTGCCAAAAATCATAACTTTAGCTCCTGTCAAGACTTGTATCGATACAATCATGCTAGGTATCGATACCAAGCTCTCATGTATTGATACTACACATGGAAATTCAAAATTTTGGCAATGTGAAAGCCCTTGATAGTGTTTAAGCACCCATATGACCCGTACATATGTTAGGATCCTCGAGTTGTCTTATCTTGGTCACAAAAAGAGGAAAAAGAGAAAAATCGTTCCCTAGCTTTATTTTTATTTTTTTATTTTGTCAACTTTTACATAAACCCATAAGATACCAAAAATTGGTGCGAATAAAATGAGGTGTCTACAGCTGCCCCTCTTTGACTTTTTCTAAGTATTAGGAATAAGACAAAGATAAATAGACACCAATTTGTTCGAGCAGTGTATTAGGTCATTTTTTAAGTGGGAAAAAATGTGTCCTGCTCTTTGAGGACTAAAAGAAAATAAGTGCCATTAGCTCTTATGGGCTTAAAAGTAATAAAAAGGCATTTTACTCTTTGAGGACTAAAATGAAAGGGTGCCACCAGCTTGTGTGGCTCAAAAAAAAGAAAAGCCATCCTTCTCTTTAAGGACAAAAAGGAAAAGGGTGCCATCAGCTTGTGTGGGCTTAAAAGAAAATTAAAAAGCATCCAACTCTTTGAGGACTAAAAAGAAAAGGGTGTCACCAGCTTCGTGGGCTTAAAAGAAAAAGAAAAAGAATCTTGCTTTTTGAGAACTAAAATAAAAAAGGTGCCACCAACTTGTATGGGCTTAAAAAAAAAAGAAAAGGCATCTTGCTCTCTGAGGATTAAAATGAAAGGGGTGCCACTAGCTTGTGTGGGCTTAAAAGAAAAAAGAAAAGGTGTCCTACTCTTTGAGGACTAAAATGAAAGGGGTGCTACAGCTTGTGTAGGCTTAAAAGAAAAAGGGGCCTTATTCTTTGAGGACTATAATGAAAACAGTGCCACCAACTTATATGGGCTTAAAAGAAAAAGAAAAGGCATCCTCCTTTTTGAAAACTAAAATGAAAGGGGAGCCATCAGCTTATGTGGACGTAAAAGATAAAGAAAAGGCATCATGCTCTTTAAGGACTAAAATACAATGGGTGCCACCAGCTTGTATGGGCTTAAAAGGAAAAGCATCCTGCTTTTTAAGGACTAGAATGAAAGGAATGCCTCTAGCTTGTGTTGGCTTAAAAGAAAAAGAAAAGGCATTCTGCACATTGAGGACTAAAATGAAAGGGTTGCCACCAGCTTGTATGGGCTTAAAAGAAAAAGTGTCATACTTTTTGAAGACTAGAATAAAAGAAAAGCCACCAACTTGTGTAGGATTAAAAGAAAAGGCATCCTACTCTTTGAGGACTAGAATAAAAGAAAAGGCCTTACTTTTTGAGGATAAAGAAAAGGTCTTGCTTTTTGAGGACAAAGGAAAGGTCCTGCTCTTTGAGGATGAAAAAAAGAAATGTCCTGCTATTTAAGGACAAAGAAAGGAAATGTCTTGCTCTTTAGGGACAAAGAAAGAAAACATCCTACTCAAGGAGAAAGAAAAAAATATCCTGCTATTTGGGGATAAAAAAAGAAAAAGTCCTGCTCTTTGAGGATAAAGAAAGAAAAGGTATTAAGATTAGATACTTTTCTTGGATTATTTTCAATGAGCTTGTGATGTCGAAGGTACTTACTTAAGATTTTTTGAGGTTTTTGGAAACAAAAAGTCACAACTTGCACTCTTTACTGATTTGCCTTTTGTATAGGGATTGGTACCTAAAAGATGTTAAATCTTGTAAAATGCATGAGAATGCGTATACGTGTTTAAATGATGTGAAAGTGGTGTTTCCAAAGGCGTAATCAGTCAATTTTGGATCTTTTTCACATCTGATAAGATAGTATTGTCTTGATGACCAATGATGGTAATAAGAGGACTGTGAAATCGGATGATTCATGTTGGAAGGCTCTAGCTGTTAGCAAGCATGAGTGGTGCTTCTTTGCCAATTCTAACTCTAAAGAGCCTCTTTGATTGTTCAAATATGTTGAACCCTAGTAGTTTGGGTGCTAATTGAAGCAGGATTTTAGCCTTTCTTTTTCATGATAGCCTTTTCTAGGGGTAAAGTTTGAACACTTCTCAGGATACAAGATCAAAAGTGGGACCAACCATGGCCCTAAAGTTCATTTTTTTTTGTCTCTAGACCTAACAAAAATTCTCGCAAAGTTCAATCTTTCTAAGCAATGCTATGAAATCCTATTATTAGTTTTGTTCATTTATCAAGCATTATCAATTAAATGATAAACATGATGCAACATGGAATGCAAGGTGACAATATAGTTTTGCAAGAAATCAAACAATTGTATTCTTATTCGATTTAAAATTTTTAAAATACAAAAGAGCTAAAAGAAGTCTGCCCGGTTGATTGGCTTCGATGCTGATGACATGAATTTTCCACTGAGTGCTTTCAAAAACTTTCTCTCGAGCAAATAATCCTTATGGTGTTGGCCAAATCATAAGAAGATTCCTCAGATTGCTCTATGGGGGGATAAAGGCCTCAAAGTTAGTTATTTGTCATTTTCCAAGTGTAGGTATGGATAAGGTTTAGTCAGATAGAATAGATGGGTAAGTTATGATTTGGTGTCTTGGTCAGAGTTATGAATATGCAGAACATTGGTTAGGCTAATGATAGTTTGGGCTTGACTTGGTTCGAACGAGTTTGGTTACTTAAGCTGCCATCTTAGGTTTTAGACTTAAGTTGGTTTTGTTTTTCTTTTTGTTTTTTTTTTTTTGGAGAATGGTGGGTGAAAGGCTAATAGAATGCCCTTTTGGGTTTTCATCCTAAAGTCTTTTCAAGTATTGTATTTTTTTTATGGAATTGGAGTTCATAAGATTAGGTAGCTCATTGCCATCCATTTCAGTTAAGATTAAAGCTCTTCTAGAGAATACACGCTTCACCATGTATAGTTTTTCCCAATTTGGGGTCCATTTTTTACGAACATCTTTATGGAATGGGAGAATTTGCTTATGTACCAAGTCACTTTCTTGAAACTGATGAGGATAGACCTTTTTGTCATAAGCTCTCATAATGCGCTTTTAATACATCTGCCCATGATAGATGTCTTTGATTCTTTTCTCTTCGATAAGATTACGTTGCTCAAATCTATCTTTAACCCATTCAGCCTCTTCAAGTTATGATTCCATTAAAACTCTAAGGGAAAGGATTTTAACCTTGATAGGTAGAACAGCTTCTATGCCATAGACTAAGGAAAATAGTGTAGCACCCGTAGAAGTTTGTATGGCTGTGCGATAAGCATGTACACAAAGGGCAACTTTTCATGCCAATCCTTGTATGTCTCAGCCATCATTTTGATTATCTTCTTGATATTCTTATTGGCTGCTTCCACTACCCTATTCATTTTTGGATGATATGGGATGACATTTTGGTGCTAAATTTTGAATTGAGAGTAGATTGCTTGCATTATCTTGTTTTTTAGGTTAGATGCATTGTCCATAATGATTTACTCAGGGAGGCCATATCGATAGATGATGTCCCACTTCACAAATTTCCACACAATAGCTCTATTAATGTTAGCATAAGAAGCTATTTCCACCCACTTAGTGAAATAGTTGATAGCAACTAGTATGAAACAATGTCCATTGGAGGCCTTAGGGGTAACTGGTCCAATCATGTCCATGCCCTACATAGAAAAGGGCCATAAGGTTGTCATAATGTGCAATGGTACTAGATGAACATGAATCTTGTCTGCATAGATTTGGCATTTGTGGCATTTATGGGCATAGTTGATGTAATCCCTTTCTAAACTCAACCAATAGTAGCCTGATTGCATGACTTGTTTTTCCATTCGATTTTCATTAGCATACATACCACAGATCCCTTCACGGACCTCCTTGAGGATTTTTTTGGCTTTTAAGGCATCCACGCATCGGAGTAATACCTAGTCCTAACTCTTCTTGTATAGCATTTCGCCATCCAAAATGAAGTTTGTAGCCATTCTTCTTATGGTTCTTTTATTATTTTCTAAGGCATGATTTGAGTATTGCTAATTTTTGATATATTGGAGGATGTCATAATACTAGGGCAAACCATCTTTTTCTTCCTCGATATTCTAGCAATATGCCAGTGTTGAATGAATGCTTATCTAATAGGGGCAACGTCTGACTCCTGATTGACCTTAAACATGGATGATAAGGTGGCTAAGGCATCAGCAATTTGATTTTTTTCCCGAGGCAAATATCAAAAGCTAATATCATCAAATTCTATTCTTAGTTCTGAGATTAAACTTTTATAATGAATTAGTTTGGTGTCACATCTCTGCCATTCCCCTTTCAACTGGTAAATGACAAGGGCTGAGTCTCCAAACACTCGTAAGGTTTGGATGCCCTTTTCGATGGTGGCTTGGAGTCCCATGATGCAAGCCTCGTATTTAGCTATATTGTTAGTGCAGTCGATGCTCAATCTCGCAGTGAAAGGATAATGCTTCCCTCTATCCCAACATACCCCAGGGTGGATCCTTACAGATCGATGAATGTGTATAACTTAAAATATGTTTCTGACTTAGAATATCTTCTTGATCTATACTTTTCCTTTGGCGATGTGATGAAAAATAGAATGTATGGATTCTTGACTTGTGGTACAGTAAGGGGGACCATAAGATGAATTGCTCATCTTATTGGTCTCGGATGACCATTGCAAAATGGCTAATGTTTAGAGTCGCCACCAATCATTTTGGGCTAGGCATGGCCAGATGCCTATTGAAACCTATGTTTTGAGTTACGAAACTCAAAACATTGATCCCGTGGTCTACATAGTGCAAAGATTCACCATTTGGGTTTGGGAGTTGGTTACGCGCGATGAGGTACGAACCTCTTTGCGATGCCTGAAATCGATACCTTACTAGCTATGTCTTATCTCGATTTCGATTATTTCGATCTTATCTAGTCATTATTTTGATATAACCCTCTTTTAATGCATGAATCTTATAGAAATACAAATCCAGGTTTTGATGAAAAAAATATAATCTCATATATACCCCCGAGAGATAGGGAATATAGATATGTTCAATAAAATGACCTCTGGATTTTACTTTAAAAATGGAATGTTCCACTTTAGGCACTGGAGAGATACCTACATGGAACATTACCTTTAATTTTATTTGAAATGTTTCGAAAACATGAATGCAAATAGTCATCACAAAGAACTCATGTTGTTCGGCAATAAATGAAGTAACATAACATGGATCATTCGATGCAATGATAAAGAAAATGGGTGGACTATTGCAATTTATCTCACAATTGGCATCGATTATCCAGGAACAACCGAATTAACAAATTATGAGATTCATCTATGTTCCTTGATTAAATGAGGTTTGTTTGACATATTCATTGAAATCCGAGAAGGAGAAAAATTTAATTATAGTTGAAAGATAAGGTTGGAGTATCCTTTCGAAAATATGCGTTGGAGTATCCCCGTGGATGATGAATAATTTTTACGAAGAAAGATTCTTTAAAGGTTGACAATTTTGAAAAGTGGGGTTAGAGTATCCACTCAAAAGGTCAAGGTTGGAGTATCCCGTTGGATGACAAATCATTTTCACAAAAGAAAGTTTTTTTATCTCAATAATTTTGAAAACTAGGGTTAGAGTATCACCTCAGAAAGGTGAGGTTAGAGTATCCTCGAAAGTGGCATGTCTGATGCTTCTTTAAAGAAGTCGAGTTGGAAAAATTTAGTTGATAAAACCTTGTGATTTAGAAGATGAGTGAGCATTTTGATGACTTTTGGTGAAAGAAATTATTGTGAATAAGGATGGTAAAGACGTAAAATGTGTTTGTGCCCTGATACGAGCCTATGAGAGGTTAAAGCATATTCTCGAGTCTAACGGGTTGACATGGAGACATTCGAATGTCTCGAGATGAAATTCAGGAAAACAACTCAATTTTGACCAAAACTAAAAATAGTGGACAGCATCGCGCAATCTTGCTTCCCAAATTTATTCTAAATTGTTTGAAGGATTTAGAGGATAGACAAGATATCGTTACAAAGGTAACTCATGAGGGTCATCCTAAAAATATTCCCACTACCCCAAAAAGTCACTTTCTAGGGGAATAAATTTTCAAGTTCAGATTGAAAGTGCTGTTGGCAAAGCATATAAGGGAAAAGGTGTGTCAAAATTTGGAAAATCACCCCAGACTCATTTGGTATCAAAAAATTGAAAACAATACCTTTTTGAAAAGGGAATGTCATGAATCTTTTAGGAAAAATGTTTAAAAATTTGGAAAAATCATTTAGTGGGCCTGAACGGCCCAACCAAAATATATGTTTGGATTTTAGAGGTTCCAGATAGTTTAGACTTGAAAAATCATAACTTTATCATCTAGAATAATCTGAGGGTGAATAAGACATCGTTTTAAAGATAATTTGACATGTTTTGATAGAAAAATATAAAAAAATTCATGAAAAATAGTTTAGGATTTTAAAGTGATTTTTCAATTTGCAATAGTTGTGCTGCTAGCAGGGGACAAAGCAAAGCAAGGGATATCTCTTATTTTTATGTCTACGGGTCTAAACTCGAGTCATTAACATTAAAACATCTATGACTAAAGGGAAAGAGTGGCACGAACATCACAACCTTATTTGCAAAGCCTCAGAGTAGTTTGGGATGATGAAATAGCCCGTTGATCATACCATTCAAGGTTTTGACTCAAGAAAAAGGCACAAATATTTAGGAAATAATTGTAAAACCATTTTCATTTCAAAATCAAAAGATTTGAGCTTGTTTAATCAAGATTCCAGATCTGGAAAACTTAATTTTTCCTAAGATATTTTGCTAGCTTTAAGGAAAATGCTAAGTCCATACTAATCCTCATTGGTTGAGGTTAACATGCTTGGCTTGGGGGTTTTGAAAATCAATTTTGACAACCATCAAACATGCATTTTGACAAGAAGAAGACAACAAACATACAAAGGGATGGCACATGGCATGAATGGTGATGCTAACATTGCCAATGGTCTAGACAAAGAAAATGTTATGCATTATGACAAGAAAATGTGAAAATGGCAATGATTCATGCAAGTTAATGTGTAAATGTGCTTAAGATGTGTTAGGCTAATGATTCATACATGGATTAAGGGTAACAAGATGCATGGATATGGCATGAAATGCATGAAAAAGAGATATCAAACTAATGAGGATGGAATAAGGTATTTTTCACATCAAAGGGCATTAAGGCATCCAAATCCTAAACTACCATAACTAAAAGCCACAATAATGCATGATAATCCTTAGAGGGTGATGGAAACATGGAAAGCTCACTAAAATGATGAAGATACTAAAAAATAGAAAATGCAAGTGATAGAGTAGGAAGTTATACCAATAAAACTTTAATTTTTAGCCAAACAGTTGAAGCAGCAGAGATGACTTGAATTTCTCTCTTTCCCTTATTGTTAATAAGCAAGAAAAATAAAGAAACAATGAGGTTTTAGTTCTGGTATGTATGAGGGTGATTTTTAGAATTTGTATAGGTTGAAAGTGAGTGTTTTAGGCTTGTTTTTGGGTGGTTAAGGGAGCTACGAGATTTGGTTTTTTGATGTGTGAATGTGTTTTTGGAAGCTGAAACAAGCTGGAATCTAACCTTTATTTAGTTGAAATAGAAGTGGTCCCTTTATACGAGCATTTTGAAGCCGAATTGGAAGTGTTTTTGGCCATTTCTCAAATGGGACAAAGTGATGTCAGCATAGTGGCTATAGGGTTGTTATAGGGTGCCACTTGCTGCCAATTTAATGGGCATAGGGTGGCTAGTTTAAATGCTGAAATGATTTTCTAGCAAATAAGATGGCTGATAGTGACATTGGCCAACAACTAGGGAGAAGTAGGGTGATCAAATGACATTAACCCTTTTGATCCAATTTAGACTTAAAAAATGTTTTGATTAATTTAAAAGTCTAAATTCATAGTTTGACATGTGTTGTAATCTTTCCTGATGCAAAGAAATGAGTTAAAATCAAGTTTTGGATCAATGGTGGATGAGTCAATAATGCCCAGACCATGAAGATGGCCTGCATTTATCAATACGTTGCATAATTATCAATACATTTGGTCCAAAAACCTTGATGGTATTGATACAATAAACATTGTATCGATACAATGATCATTGTATCGATACAATGATCATTGTATCGATACTATAAACCATTGTATTGATACTATAACCACTGTATCGATACATGTTGATATGTATCGATACATTTCTTTACACAATGCATGTTTTGGTCCTGACATGGCCTGGTATCGATACATGAAGTCCTGTATTGATACAAAAGCTTATGTATCGATACATCTACATGTTGTATCGATACAAATGGGGACATTTCAAATTTTTGGCACATTGGAGCATTGTATCGATACATGAGAACCATGTATCAATACATTAAAGTAAAATTATGAATTTTCTTATATCTTTTGTCCATGGATACCTTGAACTATGTCATTTGATGCCACATCTTTGCATTTACCTTTGACATGATCCCTAGGCCTTCTTGACCTCCTCAAAATACTTTTTTGTCAGGCAACATTAGTGCCTCCTCTCATGTCCATGCTCCAGATTACTATGAATTACCCCGGACAAAATAAGGTGTTTACAACCTCAGGTGAGATTAAAAGGATAATGGCTTCCCTCAGGTGAGATTAAAATTGCCCTAATTGCATGCCTCAATGAGTTTGAAGCACCATCAAAAAACATTTTCTAAGGTTAATCGCTATTGGTTACATCTTCCACCTCGGATATGTGTATTAGGTCTTTATCGGGGAACTGGAAGTCTAAAGGTTGATAATCATCTGTTGCTCGACTAGCCAAGAAATCTGTGTTACACTACCCTTGATGGCCCTTTGATTCACATATACAATATCGTATTCAAAAAGCAAGACTTGCCACCTAGCCAATCTCCTTAACAATGCAAGGGCTTCACATAAGTATTTGACAGGAACTAGCTTGGCGATTAACCACTTGGTGTGGTATAACATATATTGTCTTAACCTCCTAGATATCCAAACTAGAGCATAACATAGCTTTTCTATTATCGAGTAGTTATTTTCATATTTTGTGAACTTCTTGCTTAAATGGTAGATAGCATGTTCTTTCTTTCCCGAATCATCATGCTGCACTAATATACAACCTATCGAACTATCAAAAATTGATAAATACAAAATTAGAGGCCTGTCTGGGATTGAGGGCACAAGCACTGAAGGGCTTAAAAGGTATTCCTTTACTTTATCGAAGGCTTCTTAACATTTTTTGTTCCATTCTTTGAGATTTTGTTTATGAAGTAGTTGAAAGATCAGGTCACATTTATCGATCAATTGAGTATAAATCGGGCTATATAGTTTAATCTTTCCAAAAAAACTTTCACCATTTTTAGGGTTTAAGGTAGTAAAAGGCTTTGAATGGCCCTAACCTTGTCGAGTTCCACTTCTATTCCTTTTTCACTTAAAATGAAGCCCAATAACTTATCGAATATGACACTAAATGTGCATTTGGTAGGGTTTAACTTGAAATGATATTTGCAAAGGCGTTTGAAGAGCTTTCGTAAGTCAGCTACATGTTCATTCTCTCTAAGTGACTTGGTGATCATATCGTCCACATAAACTTCGATCTCTTTATGCATAAGGTCATAAAATAATGTCACCATTGCCCTTTGGTAAGTTACCCTAGTGTCTTTTAGCCCAAAAAGCATCACCTTGTAGCAAAAGGTTCCCCACATGGTCATAAAAGTGGTCTTTTCCATGTCTTCCATTGCCATTTTGATTTGGTTGTATCCTAAAAATTCATCCATAAAAGAAAAAAATGCATTTTTGGTGATGTTGTCCATTAGGGTATTGATATAGGGTTAAGGAAAGTTATCTTTTGGACTAGCTTGGTTGAAGTCCCTATAATCCATACACATTTGCTCCTTACCATCCTTCTTAAGGACTGGGACTATATTGGCCACCCACACAGGGTATTTGGCAACTTCAAGAAATCTTGCTTCAAATTGTTTCTTGACTTCTTCTTTGATCTTTAGCAGCATCTCGGGTTTTATTCTCCTAAGCTTTTATGGTACAGGTTTATACTCAGGTTTGAGAGGAAGTTTTTGGACTACGATATCAGTATTCAACCTAGGCATATCCTGGTAAGACTAGACAAACACATCTCAAAACTCTTGGAGAAGGCTTATCAGTTGGTTTCAAGTTTATGGTTTTTTAGAGGTTTCAATTTTGACTTAATTTTGGTCTTCTTCTATCCCAAGGTTTATGGTTTCGGTGGATTTTTTATAAGGTAAAATTTAATTTTCTTCTTATTCAATTAGTTTAAGTAGATCTAGGGGTACGGGGTCTTCCTTAGAATCTTCTTTATACTTAAATCCACCAGTACAAATTTCTTGCCCAGAGTCGATTTCCTAAGTCTTAATACGGATATTCATGTCATCTCCATCTGAATACCTAAAAATATGAAAAAAGAACAATATAGGCAAAAAGATATGCGGAAGGAAGTGAAAATGGACACAATGAATGAAATGCATAAGGCTCCATAATTTTCATTGATAATACTTAATAAAAGATGCCCATACAAAGGATCCCACAATGCTCTTGGGTGAAAGCATGTGGGTTTTATTTATGGCATTACTTTGAAAGAGTTTTAAATAATACAGGGATGTCTCAACCTAGACACTTAGAATAAACTCTAGAGGGCATAAACAGTCTCTTCACCTATTGCTGATGGCTTTTCAATTACATTGATAGAGAAATCCCTAAAAGTCTTCCCCAACACAGGCATAAGTTTGTCGAGCCAGTGTTAACATATCTGCCTGAGAGAAAGTTCTTATGCAAAGGCGAAAATGGCATAGGTTCACGTCTCATGTCTTGTCCCAATAGATGTGTTATTCTTTTCTCTCGATTCTTCTGGGCCTACTTCTTTTTCTGTTGTGCTTTATGTTTGAGCACCACTCATCTCTTGTTAGTTTGATAGGTCACCTTTAGAGCTTTAGCAACTCCTTGGAGGTATCTTCCAACCCTTTTCTAGCTTGAGCACTTTTATCGACTGTTAGTTTTAAGTCCATTTGCGTGTTTCCTGACAGATGAAGCTTAATCATGGGTAACCCATCCTTAATATAAGTGGCATTGATGAACTCAAATGATTGAAAAGAGGGTTCTGGAATGCCCTCATTAGGCTTAACATAAGGGGTATTAGTCGAGGTAACAGCAATAATATCTTCTTCTCCACCAATACTGACAACTTTGCTTCCAATTACAAGCTTCAATTTTTAGTGCAAGGATGATGGAACTACTCCCACAGAATGGATCCATGGCCTTCCCAAAAGGTAATTATATGATGGATCAATGTCTATCACATGAAAGTTAACCTCATAAGTACATAGGCCTATTTGGAGGGGGATAGTGATGTTCCCTATAATGCTTCTGTAGGTTTCGTCAAATGCTCGCATGACTGTGTGACTGTTTTGAATGTGAGATGCATCAATAACTTATTGAAGCATGGCATAGGCATTACATTCAAAGCTGACTTGTTATGGATGAGCACTTTAAGTTATATGCTTCCTTTGCAGTATGTGGTTATGTGAAAGGCTTTATAATTCCCTATTCCTCCTTGTAGAATCTCATCATCATTAAAGGATATATAATTGTCAACCATGATATTGTTCACTGGATGATCTAGCTGGCCTATAAAAATATTGAGAAAGACATAGGCCTTGTTCAAAACTTTCAAGAGTGCATTTCTATAAGCTTTAGAGTTCAACAAAAGTGATAGTACGAATATTTTGGAAGGTTACTTATTTAACTAATCCATGATACTGTATTCACTGTGATGAACTTAAGAAACTCCATTACTTTTTCTCACTGATTGATTCCTTGGTGTCTTTTGAATTTGACCCTTTAAGTGCAAACTTAAATGTTTGAAGATTCTAGCTAGTATCTTCTTATTGAGCTTTATCTCTTAAGTCTGGTGGTGCATAACACCTACCACTTTGAGTCAAGTGGCTTACCCTTGTAAGATCAATATTTAAGGCTAGTTTACTAGATTCCCCGATAATTAAGGTTTTACTCTCTTAATTCCAGGGAACAGCCTTATTGTCTTCTTAGGGGAATAGAGACGGCAATTGAATGACCATCCTTGGTACAGATGAGGTAGAAGCGGCATTAAGTTTTTTGATGCCATAGGAGGGATTGTCCTTATCCCCTTATATAGTGTTAACAGATGGAAGTGCCTCACAGTTTTAATAGTTAAAGTCTGCTTCTCATCATAAAATTTGATGGTACCTTCCTTGATCATTCTTTGGACCATGGCACAAAACTCTTTACACATCTGAAGGGTATGACTATGTACTATATAGAAATTGCAAAAATTGTCTACTTCTTCCTCTTTCTTTTTGACCCTATTAACTAATTTAGTCTTAACTAGAATCTACCAAACTGTGCTCATTGCATTCTCAACTCTTCCATATTCTTCATGATCTTGCAATTTTGCTTAGCAATGAACCTTTCTAGGTCTGCATCAGCACAGGTTTGAGATGAACTAGCTTTTTTGTCGAACCTTGACTTCATGTTGTTTTGACTAATCCTTTTCTCTTACCCCTACCTGATTCTTTTTTCAAAGCCTCATCCATCATCCCATAAAGTATGGCTACATTAGTAAAGCTGATGAACCTGATGATCATTTCTTTCTCTGTCAATAGTGCTTGAATTTGGGTGGCTTTTTCCATCCACCTAGAGGTGCAATACTAAAGCTTTCATTTGGCCACCTCTCCATACTCATAAGAGAAATGCAAATCAAGATGCCATCATCATTTGCTTTCTCCTCTTTGATGATGTTAATGAATAGATAAGTGGGTTTATGACATTCTTAATAGAATTTTATCTTGAATTGGTCCATCATTGCTTGAGCACATTGCTGTAAATTATGCTCTTGAGCATAGTAGCAGTAAGAGAACTCCATGAATTCCTTTCTTGGGCTCACTATCCCAACCTTCTTAAATGCTTGCCACACTCTACTCTTTGGCATCTTGACCTCTTTGACATCTTTTTGATCCAATAGCTTTTCCCATCAATCATGACATTTACTCTCGGTTCAGCATGATTAGAGAGTAGGTTGGTCCTAACATTTGGTCTGGGCTAGTGCTCTATTTTGATTACGCCTCTTTTCAGCAGGCCCTGCACCTTTCTCTTGAATGAGGTGCAGTTCTCAATTAACTGTCCCTGTGCTTCAGATGTTATTCACAATAAGCATTCTCATCACAATAGCTAGGGTATGGTGGAGATTTCAAGACTAAAAATACTTAGATGACCAATCAGTTGGCTAATAAGTAATTATAGATCTCTTTATATGAGTATGGTAAAGGGTTAAAATGTTCCCTTTCTCGGGGTGCTTGATGATTACTTGGGGCTTTGGCATTGTTTGTGCTACAAGGTTGCATGCTTTGAGGAGTTTTTTGAATAGGATTTGTTGTAAGGGTGACTGTTGTAGCAATCTTGGTAGAGTTTTGTTGGTGTCATTCGGTGGGGGCTAAAACTCGGATACAACATACTTGGGGCATATATCCCTTCAGTTAAGCCTGGATTTTGAAGGAACTTTGTAGCGCTATGACTGAAAACGTTTACTTTTTTTTCTTTTCCTTTACTTATTGGTTTCTTAATCGACCCAGATGATTCTCCCATAGATATTTTCCTACTCTTGATGGCATTATCAATCATCTCCCCTGATATGACCATATCAGCAAAATTCTTTGTGTCATTTCCCACCAACTTCTCATAGTCAAGAATTTTAAAGTGCTAACGAACATAACTGTCATTTCTCTTTTAGTTAATGGAGATTGAACCTGAGCTACCCCCTCCCTCCATCTTTGGGTGTACTACCTAAAACTCTCAGAGGCTTTCTTTTTTATGTTTATGAGGGATAGGCGATCTGGGGCCCAATCAGATACGTGCTTATATTGGTTAAGGAATGCACAAGCCAGATCTGTCCATCTTTGATTTTTGATAGGGTCTAGCCCTATGTACCATTGTAGACATCTTATTTTGTCTAGGCTAATTTTAGCTATATGGAGCATGGACGTAAGAGGGGGCGATGATAGTATCGATACAATGGTTCATAGTATCGATACAGTGGTTCATAGTATCGATACAATGTTCATTGTACCGATACACACCAGGTTTTTGGACCAAATGTATCGATACATTATGCAATGTATCGATACATTCAGGCCATTTTCACGGTCTGGGTATTTTTTACTCATCCACCATTGATCCAAAACTCGATTTTAACTCGTTTCTTTGCATAAGGAAAGATTAAAACACATATTAGATTATGAATTTAGACTTTTGAATTAATCATAACATCTTTTTGAAGTTTAAATTGGATCAAAAAATGGTCAACATCACATGATCACCTTACTTCTTAGCTCGTTAACCAATATCACCATCAGCCACCCTATTTGCTGGAAAAGCATTTTAGCATTTAATCCAACCACCCTATGCACATCACATTGGTAGCAAGTTGCTTCCTACAGCCACCCTATTGCCACCATGCTGACATCACCTTGTCCCCCTTGAGAAATGGCCAAAAGCACCTCTAATTTGGCTCCAAAAGGCTAGTATAAATGGGCCACCTCTATCTCAGCTAAAAAAGGTTAGATTCCAGCTCATTTACACTTCCAAAAACACACTCATACACCAACGAAAACCAAATCCCGTAGCTCTTCACCCACCAGCCAAAAATAGCCCTAAAACACTTACTTTCATCCACTACATACTCCAAAAATCACCCTCATCCATACCAGAACCAAAACCTCATCATTTTTCATCTTTTCTTGCTTATTAACAACAAGGAAAAGACAAAAATTCAAGCCATCTCTATTGCTCAAATCATTTGGTCAAGAAGTGAAGTTTTGTTGGTATAACTTATCACTTTATCACTTTCATTTTCTTATTTTCAGCATCTTCATCATTTTAGGGAGCTCTCCATGTCTCCATCACCCTTTTAGGATTATCATGCATTATTATGGCTTTTGGTTGTGGTAGTTTAGGATTTGGATGCCTTAATGCCCCTTTTATGTGCAAAATGCCTCATTTCATCCTTATTAGTTTGATATCTCTTGCTCATGCATTTTTTTTCCATGTTCATGCATCTTGTAATCATTAATCCATCCATGAATTAGTAGCCTAACATATTTCAAGCACATTTACACCTTAAATTGCATGAATCATTGTCATTTTCAGCATCCATAAAATTTTTTTTGTTAAAGTGCATAACACTTTCTTTGTCTAGGCCATTAGTAAAATAAGCATCCCCATTCGTGTTATGTGCCATCCCCTTGTGTGTTTGTTGTCTTCTCCTTGTCAAAATACATGTTTGATGGCTGTCAAAAAATGGATTTTTGAAACCCCCCAAGCCAAGCATGTTAACCTCAACCAATGAGGATTAGCATAGACTTAACATTTTCCTTAAAGCTAGAAAAATATCTTAGGGAAAATTAAGTTTTCTAGATTTAGAATCTTCGTTAAACAAGCTTAAATTTTTTGATTTTGAAATCGAAATGGTCTTACAACTATTCCCTAAATGTTTATGCCTTTTTCTTGAGTCAAAACCTTGAGTGGTATGATCAACGGGCTGTTTCATAATCCCAAACTACTCCGGGGCTGTGCAAATGAGTTCATTATGCTCATGCCACTCTTTCGCTTCAGTCATAGATGTTTGAATGTCAATGACTCGAGTTTGGACCTGTAGACATAAAAAATGAGAAATATACCTTGCTTTGCCTTGTCCCTGCTAGCATCACAACTGTTGCAAATTGAAAAATCACTTTAAAATCCTAAACAATTTTTCATGAATTTTCTGATATTTTTCTATCAAAGGATGTCAAATTATCTTTAAAACAATGTCTTATTCACCCTTGGATCATTCCAGATGGGAGAGTTATGATTTCTCAGGTCTATACTGTCTGAAACCTCTAAAATCTAAACATGTATTTTGGTTGGGCCATTCACGCCTAATAAATGATTTTTCTAAATTCTTTGAACATTTTTTTTAAAAGATTCCTGAAATTCCCTTTTTAGAAAGGTATTGTTTTCAATTTTCCAATGCCAAATAAGTCCAGAATGATTTTTTAAAGTTTGACACACCTTTTTCCTCGTATGCTCTGCCTTTAGCAAAATTGATCCAAATTTGAAAATTTATTCCCTTAGAAAGTGACCTTTTAGGATAATGGGAACATTTTCAGGATGACCCTCATCGAAGTACCTTTCTAATGGTATCTTGTCTACCTTCTAAATCCTTTGAATCAATTTAGAATAAATTCAGGAAGCAAGATAGTGCGATGCCGTCCCCTATTTTTGGTTTTAGTCAAAATCGAATTGTTTTCCCGAATTTCACCTCGGACATTCGAATGTCTCTATGTCAACCCTATTAGACTTGAGAATATTCTTTGATCTCCCATAGGCTCGTATCAGGGCACAAATATATTTTACATCTTTACCATCCTCCTTCATAATAAATCTTTTTGCCAAAAAAAAATCATCGAATGCTTACCCATTTTCTAAGTCATGAAGTTTTATCATCCACGGGGATACTCCAACCCTGACCTTGCAAGGGAATACTCCAACCCCGCTTTCTAAAATTCTCAAGATTTAAAAATCCTTCTTTATAAAATTATTTGCCATCCACAGGGATACTTCAACCCCACCTTTTTGAAGGGATACTCTAACCTTGTCTTTCAACTTTAATTGAAATTTTCTCCTTCTTGGACTTCTATGAATATCTCAAACAAATCTTGTTTAATCAAGGAAACTAGATGCATCTCGAAAATTATCGATTCGATTATTCCCAAATAATCGATATCAATTGCGAGATAAATTCCAATAGACCATTCCTTTTCTTTATCATTGCATTAAATGATCCATGTCAGGTTACTTTATTTATTGTCTTACTAACACGATTTCTTTGTGATGATTATGTGCATTCATATTTTCAAAACATTTCCAAATAAAATTAAAG
>JBBYHM010040813.1:7006-22752 GCA_038381775.1 Adansonia rubrostipa
GTTGCAGAAAAAGGGCATTGAAATGATACAAAGATTTGCTCAATCCCAAAAATAAAATAAAATAAAATAAAATAGGGTAAATATCTGTTTGAAGATTTAGTTCTTCCTTCCTTTCTTTCCTTGGAAAGTTGATGATCTAACTGACCAATTTATAACGTTAAACTGTCCATACATTCTTCACAAATTCATCGGAAAAAAATTATTTTATATATCGAACGATAAAAAAATTTTTGTAAATAAAATTTATGAGATAATAAGTGTATAATTTCATAAATTTAATAAAATATATTTTAAAAAATAATAAATAAAAAAAGATACATACGATTTATAAATTTTTTTTATCATCGATATATAAAATAGTTATTTTTTTATTATATAAAAGCACAATTTAAATTAAGTTAATAAGTGACTATACTTTCCACGTTTCTTGACTTTTAAGTTTTGCTAAATATTTATTTAGATTAAAATACAATTTAAATACTCAAAATTTGCTCACAATTTTTTTTTAGTGTGTAATGATTTAAGAGTTAGAGTTCAAATAACAAAAAGTTTGAATTCAAATTTAATTTAAAATTTTACTTGATTTTTATTAAATTTTATTTTTTAAATTTAAATTTAATTTAAAATAAATATTAAATAATTCAAATTTATTTATCCAATATAAACTCGATTAATTTAATTTTAAACTCAATTATTATACTTAAATTTAAACCTACAAGAGTTAAATAAATATTTAATTTATCATTGCTTTAATTTGCATACAGTTGATGTGGGACACCTAACATCAATTGCAACCCTCTCGGGGAGGAGACAAATTTGGCAATTATTTTTAACTAGTATTAAAGCCCCCGCTTCCATGGGGCTTTTTCAATTTCTTTTATAAATTTTAACTAGTTATTAATATAAATTAATTTTACATTAAATTTATTAAATAATAATTATTTATCTAATTTTGTATATAGAATTAAATTAAAATTTTTAAATTGATTTACGATCGCTTATATAAATTTTTGTAGTTTAAATATATTATTTAAAAATAAAATAACATTTATGATAAAACAAATTTATATTTTAAATTTTGTTTAAGTGAGTCAAGTATAAATCTTAAATCGATATACTAGTTAACGTATGAACCAATATTCTAAATAAATCATCTAAAATTAAAATAAAATTAATTAATTAAATTGCACAAATAATTATATATATATATATTCGTTTTTTATTCTCAATTCAAGTGCTTATTTTTAATTTTTTTTCTTTGCCATTATTCAAAGTATATAAAATCAAAATGCGAATAATCGTGTGATCAATTAAAAAAAAAATTATGTAACATGAAATACCTTGAGATCAAAAGAACTTGTTAAAACAATATTATAGCATGTTTTGAAAATGAATTGATTAGTATATTGTTCATCAAAAGTGAATTTTAGATGGATTAAGGGCTAATCTACAATTGCTGTTGCAGTTGAGACAAGCTCACTTTGAAGAAAACGCATTTAAAAAGTGTCGTGAAAAATTATGTTCGAGATTTTGTGTGTTTCGCATTGTCATTAAAAAATATCGTAGAAATATAATATATCTAAAAAGATTTCGTATTAAAAATGATGAATAAATTATTTTTAATACAATTGAGTAAATTAATAATAATAAGATTTATTAGAAATAAATTATAAAATTTAATTTTGAAATTTTTTATAAGAAAATATGATTTTTATATTTTCTTTAAAAAATAAAATTAATTCATCCTAAAAATAACTATATTTTTATAATTATAGAATATGTATATATAGCATAAGTTGATAATGTTTTGTATTTAAAATTAAATCTAAAGATTAATAATTGTATACAAATAGAATGCATTGTATAAATATATAAAAATATAAAAAAATAATATGTGATTATTTAATGGGTATAAGAGTCATTATACTCTTAAAACGTAAATTGCCAACCCTGAACACAAAGCTGTGATTAGGATTTTTGCTGCGCTTTTAAGCAGAAGTTAGGATTGCGCCAAAAAGCCTAATACTGTTGTTTAACACAAAAAATATCTTATAATTATATAATATAAATATGATGTGAAAAATAATTTAAATATAATTTAAAATATAATAAAATAATAAAATAATAAAATAATAAAAATATTTATTATAATTTATATAATATAAATTATTAACGTATTAATAAATATATTGTTAGTGAATTTAAAAATTTATATAAAAAATATTAATAAAATAATATATATCTCTTAAAATATATTTTAAAAAATAAAAAATAAAATATGTATAATTTTAATAACACTAATTGTAAAGATTTTTCAACTCCTCTAAAATATATTATATAACAATCTTTTAAATATTCATAAATATATAATATTTTAAATACGATCATAATATAATATAAATATAATACAAATACATGTATTTAAATTTTACTTCCGTCATTAGCATTTATTAATTTTTTTCTACCACGTAATACTCTCGCATTGGTCCACCATAAGATACATAATAAATTAACTACCCAACTATCTACTACAATTGCCAACGGCGGCGCTTACACCACCGACACCCTGTGCCTCGGCAGCGCGTGAAGCTCTACTTTTGAGCCACTCAACCATTTCCCCGAACACCAACTCGACACTTTCCTCTGGCTCTCCAACCAGTTGGTGCCACATTCCTGGATAGATCTTCAATGTCTTGTCCACGCTGGCGGCACGTTTATAAAGCTCCTCCACGCAAGCCGGATCGCACACCACGTCATCACCACCATGGACGATAAGGAATGGAACGTCCACTTCCTCGAACCTCCCTTGCAATTCGTTGCATATCCGAATGAGCTCGTATGCCGTGGCGGCGCGTGGCCTTGCTACTGTTCTCCTAGGGCTGGCTATTGCTAACCTTCTCTTCCACGGTTCTTTAAACGAGACATCCGGGATGGACCCGCGCGTCGGTACCACTCGCCAGGTGGGAATGAGCTTCGCGACTATGAATAAAAAATGTTCCAACGGCCATGGAGGCTTGAATTTAGCGCTTATCCCACACATTGCACCGTTGAGAATCAAGCCATCCCACGCGCCTTTTTGCCTGAGGGCGATATAAAGCGCGATGGCTCCGCCAAGCGATTCCGAGTACAAAAACGCCGGCAAATCCGGCTCGTGACGAGCACGGAAGGAGTCAAAGAACTGAATACAATCGTCGACAACGCCGTCGATGTTCGGAATGTGAGTATCGAGTCCGTCGAGGCCTTCGGAGAAGCCATGACCCTGGTGATCTATCGCACACGTAGCGAATCCCGATTTGGCGAAAAGAACGGAGGTCAGTTGGAGGAACCAGCTCGACTCGCCGGTGAATCCGTGGACAACGGCGACGGTTCCGGAGATCGGAGTATTAAGCGGGGTCCACCACTGTGTGAAGAGCTTGAGGCCGCGGGCGTTAGTGATGAACTCGGAGGAGTGACTCACTGAGTGCCGGGCGTAGAACTCGTCCGGAGTTAAGTCGCCGAAGGGGCTCTTCTCGTTGGCTTCAGCAATCGGATGCCGCGCCATTTTTGCTAAAATGCGCCGTGCTAGCGGAGATAATTCCAAAGAGGTTTTCGAAAATTTTTTGAAGGCAAGTTTCAGTTGAGTGTTGATAGATATTTATTACGTATCGTAAAAGGGAGGTGTGATCTGGTGCTTTATGTACTATTCTCTTCTCGTGCACACCAGCGAAATGAGCCCGAAACGTAATTAAAAAGATAGTCCATTCCTTATAAAAATTATGATTTTAGTCTTAATTATATAAATATATTATTTATAATATAATAAAATATAAATTATTAAATTATTAAAATTAATATAAATATAATATATTTTAAATATAATAATATTATTCTAAAATATATAAAAATAACATAAATTATTAAATTATTAAATTTAAACTATTCTCAATTATTTGCTATACAAATTTAATTTAATTATAAATTTTATTGAAAAAGTTAAAAGCGACTGATAATTTTTAAAAGGATATTTCAATAACTAAAACTTGAAAGTTCTCTAATAATTACAATGCCACAAGCTTGAATTTTGGGAGAAGAATTTTAATTTATAATAAGATTTTCAACTCTAAGCAACTAAACTTACATACGTACCAAAAAGGCAAAAAAGAACTTGATTAGGGTTTTTCAAGTTTTAGCAATTGGAGAAAAAAATTATTTTTGAGTACAGAGTTGGATGCAACTGAGCTCAGACTAATTTGAGTTTAACTCAAAATTTAAGATTTGAAAATTTACTTAAATTTTATAATTTTTTTTTTAAAATTAAATTTTAATTTCATATAAAACATTAAATTATTTCGTTTGATTAGATTTATTTATCTAATAAAAAATAAATTTAATTTTTATACTTAATTTTAAATTTGATTATTTATATTTGAATATAAAGTCAAATTGAGATTTTTTAATATTAGTTAAAACTAAAAAATATAAATTGAAAAATACTCGATTGGACTTATAAGCTATTTGAGTCAAACATTCCTTTATTTATTTAATAATTTGAGCTCAAATTTAACTTAATAATAACTTAAATAAATTTAAATTTTTTTAAATCAAATTCAAGTACATCTCATTTATACTCATAGAATAGAGTAATTAACTTCAATATAGAGTTAATTAGACTTTTTGAAAGTATTATAAAGTGTACTAACTTTTTTTGTTAGAATAAAAAGTTTGACAAAATATTAATTTAGCTACTTAATGCGATATTTTTTTCTTTAGATATAAATTTAGCAGAGATGACATAATATAGAAACAAAATAAATAAATATATATCCCTATTTGTTTTTTTGAAATTAGTAGACATTCAATGTTTCTGCTCTTCTAACATAGAAATAAATATTCATTAACGTTAATGATAAGTGGTAAATTTTAACTTGATATAAAAATTTAAATAAAAATGTAAATAGTGAAATTAATATATTTATATGCATAATAATAATAAAAAAAATTAAATTTTCAAGAAATCCGCAAGGTACTTAAATTAAGAATTATAATTTACAAAATTTTGACTTGATGACGAGTGAATTAATTGAAGTATTTATTAATTCTGAGTCTAAATAATTTAATTGGACTTCTCAATTTGTATATACAAATCTTTTTTCATGTTTTCTTTCGTCTTAGCTGTATAAATATAAATATAATATTAATTATTAAATATATTAAGCTCTTAAATATAAATATGATAAATCATATCATATTAATTATTTTTAAATTTATTATCTTATGTTTATTACATTATTTTTATATTTATTAAATATATTATATTCATATATTATTTTTATATTGTGTGTAAAATTTTTAAGGGTTAATTGTGTAAATAGCCCAGATATAGTATCATTTTTTTCAATTGAATACTTCAAAAAAAAATTTATTAAAATAGATATTATACTATAATTCTGTCAAATATATAGGTATTAAATATAATAACATTAAATAAATATTAATATGATATTTAACATTCAATTCGATTGTAACATATGATATTTTTTTAAAAAATAATAATGTAACATTCTTGTCACTTGTCACGACTTTATTAAATATTAAATATCATATTAATATTTTTTAATGATGTTAATATAAAATACTTATTTATTTGGTAAAAATATAATATAAATATCTATTTAGATCAAAATTTTTTTAAATACTTAATTAAAAAATAATGTAATGCAGAAGTTAATTATGTAATTAATTCAATTTTTAAATTTAAATTTGACTTTTCCAGGTGAAAGGCCACGCATTATTAAACTCATAAAACGAAAGGGCGAATCTGGCCGTGTGTGCATTTAAGTTTTAAAGAGAGCGGTCGTTAGAAGTTGTTGTTCATTAAAAGGGGCAGTTGATGAGACAGCAAACTAACGCTCTTGTTTCTACCTTTTTTTTTTTTTGGCAAGGCAGGTGGGATTTTTTTTCCTTAATTTGATAATTTATATATTTTTATTATATTTATATATTTTATATATTATAATTATATTAAAAATATTTTATATTTTATATAAATTTTGATAATTTTTGTTATATATTTTTATGAATTACTTTTTGTGTTTGATCTATGTCCAACCGACCTTTATTAATAGGGTTGAGAAAAAAATTAAAAATTAAAAATAAAAAATCAATTCAAACCATTATGCTCAATTTGGTATTTATTCAATTTGATTCAAATAATAATTAATTATATTGAATTTAATTTTTAATTCATAAATTAAAAATTTATAGTTATTCAAATCAAATTAAAATTTATTTTTATTTAATTTTTAAATTTTATAACATAAAAATAAATTTTTTATATTACTGAAAAAAACTTTTAAATATATTTTTTTAAATTTAAAAAATCAATAAATCAAATCAATAAAATTTAATTTAATTTAATTTAAAAAATTTTATAATATTACATATTAATTATAATTTTTTTTTTTTGTAAAATTAAACTGACTCCAGTAAACGTATAGCTCCCATTTAATAGCCTATTTATACCTGTATTGAATATGCCAGAAGGTGCCGTGATGGGATCGACCTAGTTGAGGTATGGTCTACCGTGCCTGAGTTACCGGAGCTCGACTTGACCACTAGAGGCGTAAGGTATGGCCATGTGTCTGGCTACTGCCCTGCCAACTGATCTGTTCACCATAAGATATTTCTTTATTCTGTTGGGTAAGCTTGTTTAGGGAAACTGTGATGTAAACCCTTGATTTGCTTTGGCGTTTGTGAAGTTTTTTCTTGCATAAATTTTAATAAAATTTTTTAATTTTTATATTAAAATATTTATATATATCATATACAATATAAATTATTATATTATATTTAAAAAATATCCAATTAAACTTAAATCTTAAATTTTATAATTAATGTTCGATCCAATTTTTTTTAAATTCCTCCTACTCACTTTTCGGGCAGAACCAACTCTCTTGAATATTTTGAAGCTCGGACAATTAGCCTGACCTTGGAAGACGTGTAATCATAACTTGCTGCTTAGTTCTTACGGTTCTCTTCTTATTCGTCTGTTTCTATTTCGTTGTCTGAAAATTCGAAGTATCAAAAGAGAAAGAAACAGTAAGAGGGGGAGAGAGAAAATGCATCTATGGCCATCCGTTAGAATAAGAGATTCATTCAAAATCGCTTATTTGAGAAAACTAGAATGGAACCTCCATAGAATGAAATCCGATAAACGATCTTCTTCTCCAAGCAACCAACAAAAACTTTTAAATGACCAAGAATCTGCTGACTCAGAGCCTTCTTCTTCCTCAAATTCCTCTTCAAGTCTTATTGCGATTTGTAGAGAGATTTTCATGGTCCTTTCTTGCTGTTACTGTTGCTTCTGCTGTGGAGGTAACTATAAATTACCCCCTTTCACTCTTTTTTATTTTTGGGTTAAAATTTTGCAGAAGGGTTAGCTTTTTAGTGTGGGTTTTTGATTTTATGTTGATTTATTGTGTTTTTCGACTTGGGTTTTTGATTTTATGTAGATTTTAGTGTTTTTATCTTGTGAGTTCTTTGGAAATTGATTCTCTCAATTCAGCATGGTGAATGGTCAAACTTTTATTTGTGTTTTGACTGATTGGTTTAGGAAAATTAGGTTGTGCTTTATGAGGTCCTGAGTTTAATAATTCCAACCTAACAATCAGTACAAATTGTTAAAAGTAGTTCTTAACAAATTACTTAATTTTTCTGAAAGTTGTATCTTAACAAATTAAAGTCTTGCTGCAAGTATTATTTAACGAAATCGCTTAATCACTGGAATAGAGTGATGAATCATATGCTTTCCAATTCAGTCTAATTCATGGATGAGTGTGTTAAATTTTAATGAGCACTGGGCTCATATTGTCGTTTGATCCTCTGAAACGAGATAGTGAGGATTAATATTATTGGAGATAGATGGACGTTAAAACAGCAGTAGCCACAGGTTTGGTTCTCATTCAGCAAGGGTAAAATGTAAAATGTGTTTTTGTTGCTTCTATTTTTCGTTTTTCTTGGAATATCTATGTCCAGCTCATATTCGGATATGAGTATAGGTATATGGCCTTCTAAAAGTGCTTCAAATACATGAGAAACTTAGAACTTACTTGTATTGGACATATATCTATATTCGATACTCACACTCAAATCCAAATAATATAGGTTTACGTAACTATTGGTCAAAAACCATCTTTTTTGGCTTTTTTGGCTCAGATAGTGACCACTTTCCAAGAAAGAGGAGCGATGGAGTACATTATTGTGGCGGTTGCCTAAACGGCGGGTTAGAACACCTCGCAGCTCATACAAGAGCAGCTTTGGTTGAATATTTTTATGTATCGGGAATGACACACCTTAATCATTTATGATGATCTTTGCAAGGCTTTAGTTTTTTGATTTAGCAACACGAATTCACAGTAGTGCAAGCCATGTTTGTTCATATTTCAGTGATAGCAAGATGGCTTAGGCTGGGCTGCTGCTGGTTACATATTTGTTTGTCACTTAGCTTTGTTTTAAAAAATGGGTGAAAATTCAATTGTGTTTGGTTCAACCTCAAGCTAGACTTGTGGATCGAGTGAATTGAGCAAACAAAGGGAGCCCAATTATTGTTCCTAAGTTGGGAGATATAAACCTATGTTGCTACAATTTTTCATTTTTCTTAAAGTATCTGTGTTCAACACTTATGTCAAACACATATACGGACATAGGTACGAGGATATGATCCTTCAAGGATCTTCCAAATGCTTACTTGGAAAAAATTTGAACATACCCATTTCAAGCACATACTTGTATCTGATAGTCATACGTGAGTCTGAGAAATGTAGATTTCATCTATGAAGCCTTTACTGATGATATTTATGATGTGGTTTGAAATGGAAAGCTCCCTTGTTAATTTGGTTAGACTGCCTATAACATTTGGCGTAGGAGTTATGGTAATCTTGTAGGTCTCAACAGGTTTTAAGAAGATACGAATTGGATAGCGCTTTTGATGTTGATTTTGCATAACAAGTATCTTAAATAAATGTCTCAAAGCTGGTTTTCTTTTGATGTTGTTCTTGGGAGTTGTTGTGCTTGAGTGATGAGTTTTTGGGGAAGGTGGATTTTTTTTTTTCTGCAAAGCTTCATCTTGCTTGAATTGATTCTTGCAGAGATGTCTACGTATGCACAATGAAACCTTTTATTTTCTTCATAAGCTTTTGAGACTTTGAAGATTTGAAACTTTTCATCTTCCTTTTTTTCTGCATGTTTTTGTTTAATGAGCTTTGGCAAGAATTAAACGATACCAGCATTGCTTCCTGTTTTACACACACACACAGAGACATATATATATTGTTAATGCACTTACCAAAATGGGCAAGCACACAGGTAAAGCCTCAAGGTTTCTTTTGTTTCAGTTGGTTTAACCCTATGTTGTTTCGACCTTTCATTTTACTTTAAGTACCCATATTTGACACCTGCATCCCGACATATTTTCCAGACATAGATAATAAGTATGGCGATCTGATCCTCCAAGAACCCACTAAGTACATAAAAAAATTGAATATTCCCATGTTAGACATATACTTGTATCTGATACACACCTGGGTCTGAGTAACATATGTTTAACCTGCCACTGGAAACAAAGAAACCCGAGAATCATCGAGTATAGTTTGCTTTCGACTGAAGCATGTTTATTCCTAGCAATGATCTTCTTTAATTCAAGTATACCAGGTATTCTTTGAAATTTTCAGTGTTATTATGTCCATATATTGTTCCCAGAATTGCTTTCTATTTTTGCTATTCAAACACATTTCCCACTGATTGATGTGAACTTACTAGTGCATTGTTTTAATTTGTTATTGTCACCTAATATTGTGAGATATCCCTTTCAGCTTGTGTTGATCAAGAAGATTAATGATGCAGCAAATGGTATGGTTTTGACACCGAATCCATCCCTTCACAGACGAATTGTACAAAATTACTTAGAAAATTGCTTTGTAAAAAGGCCCTAATGACTATATTTTCTTCACAGTTGTAATAGTTTTGTGACGATTCTTGGCCTGTTGCTCTTTTATCAGACTTGTACATTTATATTTATATTTTTATTGTTATAGAAGTATGATTTGCATTAATGGGCAACTTCAGCTATGGTCTCAAAACTAGGGAATGACACCTTCCAAACCAGTAGAATGAAGCTAATTGATTGATGCAGTCACTTTTAGAGATGACATTCAATATATTTGAAGATCAAATCCCAATATTTTCATCCTTTTTATATTACCAACTTGTTAAATAGCAAGTCATTTCGGAAGCCAGGTTTATAGCCTCCTGTTTAGCCAAAAAAAATTATTTTTTTATACAAAAGAGGTTATAGTTTGGAAACAAGCAAAGTTAACGAATGTTGATTTAAATTTTATATATGTTAGATGTTACCTTTTAATATATTTATATGAATTAATTAAATTAAAATTTTAGTTTTTTAATTTAGCTTTTTGATTTCCCTTTTTCCTTATTATAAAAAAAACTTTAATATTTTGTATCGTTTTCGTGTTTGGAATGAATGGAATTTAATAGTGAACCTTTAATCAGTGAGCAACAAGCGCTAAAAATAAAGATAAACAATGTCCAATACTTTTCTGAAAGTGTAGAATTACTACAAAGTAAGTGCTGAAGTAAATTCTAAACGCTTGAAATGACAAAAGGGTTTTCTTTTAACAACATCCGTCGTTCTATTTTCACTTTTTCCTAAATCTTCTTTCTTTTTTTTTGGTCAACTAAGAAAAGGCGAATAGACTTGTCTTAGTCGGGATTTAAATTGCTTTTTGAATGTATTTTCAATCATATTATATTTATTATAATTACAGATAATGAATGTGATCGGAATCGATTGCGATAATTATCGATCGTAAATATAAATAATAAAAAAAATTAAAATTATAAAATAACAATCATAACTTCACATTGTAATCGTTACGTAAAACCTTGATATAAAAATATCATCAGACGTGAGTTTGACTCCAGAATGACCTAAGGGCCTTAACGGCTCCTGCTCTCAAGATGAATTGGTGGTAGAAAGCTGCAATGGCTGCTCCAATCATGGGACCAACCCAGAAAATCCACTGAAAAAAAAAAGAAAAGAAACAATGTCAAGGAAAAACATAAACATAATGAAGTAAAAATATTCAACTATCCAAAAAAAAATAAAAAAAATGAATGCATATTGATATAAGAATCCTAAAAAAGGATTTGACCACGTGAAACTCGAAATACACTGATCATATCACACCACCCCCTCCCCCCCCCCCCCAAAAAAAAAAAAAAGAAGTTTGAAAATTATACTAACATGATCATCCCAAGCCTTCTTATTATTGTAGATAACGGCAGGTCCAAAGCTTCTAGCAGGGTTGATGCCAGTGCCGGTGATTGGGATGGTAGCTAAGTGAACCATAAAAACAGCAAATCCAATTGGAAGTGGAGCCAATACCTTTAGAAAGAAAAAAAACAATTTGATTATGAAACAATTAGTTAGTTCATTCATCTGTTATGTAATAAGAAGCACGGACATGTAATACTAATATGATATGATACGGATCGAATAACATAAATTTTTTTAAAAATTAAGAAGGAGGCACTAGAAGACATAGCAATAAAAAATATTTTTATGTAATAATATATAATAGAATGTAAAAATGATACTTATCAATTAAATATTAACATGCAAATAATTTTTTAATTTTTAAAAATTATTTTTGAATAGAAAAACAAACCTAGAAAGAAAATCAATTAGAATCAAATTGCTTATTGTTGATTTTACATTTGGGAGAAAAATCCAAAAAAATTCTTTTCTTCATTGAGTGTACGTGTCCTAGTGTGTTCAATTAGAGGTGTTTATGGTCGGACTGTGATTTAAATTTTTTTCGATTCCCTTATCCAAGCCCGAACCAATCTTATAGGCTCATTTTATTATTTAAAAAAATATTAAAAATAATTTTTGTAATTGAATTTAAATAAAAAAATTTGTTAATTGAACATTGATTATGACCAGACTTACCCTACTTGAAGAACAAATTACATCAAGGCTTTATCCGATTCAGACCGGAAAGATAACTTGACCTTGAATAGGTCTATGTTTAATCAATGTTCATTTGTATTTTGATCATGTTTTAAATGTATCTTATTTTATTTTTCTGATACGTCTGACATGCATTTCTCTTAGAATCGATTGGATTGTAAGATTTCATCATGAATTTCAAGTAAACTTTGATTGTAAGAAGTTTAAAGATAAAATGAAAATTGCGATGAAGGAAATGTTAGAAGGTGCTTACTGGGACGTGGGAGTCTCTAGCATTTCTCTTGGGATCAGTGGCAGAGAAAACAGTGTAAACCAAAACAAAGGTCCCAATAATCTCCGCACCCAAACCAGTGCCAGTGGTGTAGCCATCAGCGACGGTGTTGGCTCCACCTCCGTACCTGTTGTAGTATGATTTTTGGAGAGCCTTAACCAGTCCAGCTCCACATATGGCTCCCAAAGACTGAGCCACTATGTACGCAATGGCTCTGATCAACGAGACCTTGCGAGCCAATAACATCCCAAATGTCACGGCTGGGTTAATATGACCCCCTGTTGTTGCAGGCAAGATAAAATTATATAATTATTATTGTATATTATTATTTCTTCTTGTGAGCAAAGATTACTTTACACTGCCAAGTTTATTAATAAATTTAAAAGTGAGGAATAAATAAAAAAATTTACAAAGAAATTATAATTTGAAGATAAAAAAAATATAGGTTTTAAATTTTAAATTTATTAAATATTATATTTTAAGGATGATTACGAACTTTATTTAGTATTGTTTTTGGTGTCATTTTTTTAGATTAATCTTAATATTAAATGGATAAAAAATTATGATTTTTAATTTATAAATAGACAGTCCAAGCTTATTTAGGTCTGTTTATATTTTTTTATAATTTATTTTTTAAAAAATATATTTTTTAAAATTTAATCTTTATTAATTTAATAATTTTTATTAAATTTAAAAATATAAATAATTTAACATAATACTTAATGTTTACAGTATAATATTATCTCTATATTTTTTATATGATAAAAATTATATAACATATAAATTTTAAAATTAATATATATTCTGTCACTGTAAAATGAGCTTTAGTTTCAACTTCCAAGGCCATTTTTTTTAAAAAATAAAAAATTAAGCTATCTTTTAATCGGGCTTTTTTTTACCCAAACTCATTTTTGAGATTAATATTTTTATTCAAACTCTCTTAAATATCGAATAGGCTTTTTAGCTTAGGTTTTAACATTTTAATGATAAGAAATTACATTTCTTATCGTACTTTTTCAGTACACTTTTTTTACTTAAAATTTTCTAAGAACGATATTAAACTAGACTCGTGTAAGGGTTGAGTCTTAAACAAAAAATTTTACAAATTCAGCTAGGCTTAATTTGAATTATTATTTAATAATAAAAAATTTTACTTAAATTTAATTATAAAAATATATAAATATTAAAAAATATTTTTTAAAAAATATTTTTAAGTAGTAAAACAGGCCGTAAGGTTGGCCTGGATAAAAGGATAAAAAATTGAAATGAATAAAGTTATACTAAACTAATATCATATGATTCAACAGAAGTAAATCTGAATTTATAATTACTCTTTTTTTCTTTCTAGAAAAAAGAAAATCCAACCCATGGCAAATTGAAAAAAAAGGGGGAAAAAAACACACCAGAAATACCAGCAGTGCAGTAAACAAGAATGAAGATCATGCCACCAAAGGCCCAAGCAATGCCAAGAATACCAACACCAGCACAAGAGTAGCTAGAGGAAATGGCAATCTGGTTGTTGTAGCCAATCACAGTCAAGACTGTGATGTAAAGGAAGAGCAGAGTTGCGATGAACTCAGCTATCAAAGCCCTGTAAAACGACCATTTCTTCAGCTCAGCTGCATCTATCAATGGCGCTGGTGGAGGGTCCACGTAGTCCTTACCATCAAATGGCCCATGCTCCCCTTCCTTTGCCATTGCCTAGCAAGTTAAAATTACCTTAAAACAACAATAAATGGATTTTCAAATGCGAGATAGAGAGAGAGAGAGAGGTTGCCTTGGCCTTTTTTTTTTGGTTGAGAAATGAGAGGGTGCGCAGGTATATATAGGCAGAGAATGATGACCTTTTTTTTTTTTTTTTTTTCCAAATAATATGGTGACCAAAATAGCACTTGGCTTTTTCTTTTCTTTTCTTTTTCTTTAAAGCTTAATCATAATTATTATTTTAGAAATTAAAAAAATAAAAAGAGGGGAACCCAATCTCAACGCTTACTTTGCTTTGGATTCTAAGGGAAAAATGGAACATGAAAGAGAAAACAATGGTAAATTTTTAAGAAATTGAACTATTTTTTTTTAATACAAGTTGGCCTTTAAAAATAAAGAAATTAACTTTTTAATGAAATTTGCTTGAGCTTTTGCATGATGTTTCTAGCGAAGTGGTCCTCCAGTCAAGTTTTCCTTTCCATCTTTTACTTCATCCTTTTGGTATATATTTATTTAAGCAAGTATATTAGAGAAAAAGAGAAATTCAAATTGATTTTCCCCATATAATTTTTTTTCATTTGGGGAAGGTATTAAGGCTTGAAGGAAATTAGGAAGTTTGTTAGTGTTATAAACCAAATTTTAATCTTACTAAAATTCAACGTGTAAGAGATGCAAGAATCATTTGAATTAAATCCAAATTTAAAAATAATAATTTAAATCTTTTTTTTCTAAATAAAAGGATCATGCTCTAATCACTTAATCAAATACTCCATACAACATATAGATTATTTTAAAGAAAGCTAAATACTTAAACTAAATCTTAGTTATTTAGTTAAATATTCCATATTCATCCGCCATTTTTTTTTTATATTTGCAAAAGGGAAAAAAAAGGACTATTTATGTTTTGCAATTTGTCTTAATCAAATGCAGTATTTAGAGAGGTAACTTAATGATTTATATAATTAATAATGATTTATTATCAATAAATTGATTGTAAAGTTTTTTAACTTCACAAGTAAAGGTTAACAAGCTGTTATATATCCTTACTATATATTTAAAAAATTTTAAAAATAAATAAAATATACGACAACTTTTTAATCTCACTTTTGAAATTAAAACTCTACTATTTATATATACGATAATTAACCATTAATAATTACTAAATTTGTTACATCAAATAAAATATTTTCTCATAAGAGAATGCATGCAAATATGAAGATTTGATAGTTGGCATTTTTAATTTACCTACAAATTTGTTCATAGTCATAAGAAGCACATACTTTGAGGTTTGATATTATATAAAATATTGCTTAAGAGAGTCAAAGTTAGGTTTTATAAAACAGAGACAGCAGAATAATTTTGATTTTTTATTTTATTTTCTTTGCCTTATATATTTTTTTTAAGTTCTAAAACTCTAGAATATTTCAATATGATTTTCCTTGTTCACATAAGTTATTGCCATCCTATATCAGCTTTGAATTTTTTTTTTTTTTTTTGGTTCTCAAGAGACAAAATTTCATGTTTCTAATAATTACTTTTAGCTAATTTTCTGCAGTTATAATTAAAATCAAAGTTTTGCTCCTCTAGAACATTTTACTACATTTTTTTATAATGAAAATTAAGTAAAAAGAATCCCATTTCCCCAATGAAAATAAATGATTTAAGATTTCAAATAATTTCTTTAGTTTGAAGTATTTTAAAAGAGGGTGTCAAGAATTTTTCCATGCTTATATATATATATAT
>JBBYHM010040813.1:22852-48088 GCA_038381775.1 Adansonia rubrostipa
TATGATTGATATTTTAACAAGTTAATCATTGTATTTAGCTATATAATCATATTTTTCGTGCACGTAAAATTTTAAATCAATTTGATATTTATATAATGTCAATCAAGAATTTTGTCTTTTGATATATATTTATTGGTTAAAATTCTTTATATCGTACAAATAGTAGGACTTTTTTCAATTACCCAAAATTTAATGTGCAAAATCTATATAAAAAAAGCATGAAATGCAACGATTGGATTAATAAATATAAATCATATATAAATTATGAAAATGTGTAAAACTTAACATTATTGTAAATGAATCCCTCTTTCGCATATAATATGTATTGTATTTGAAGCCCTAACCATAATTAATAATCCATATCACACGAACATTAATCATCCTTTTATATAATTGTTACCGAACAAAATGCTCATTTTTCTAATTTTTTATTTTTTATAAAAACTTATTTGAGTTAATTTATTTATGTTCACAAGCAATTATTGCCTTTATGCAAACAAACTCAAAAATAAATAAAAAAATACGGAACAAAAATCAATTCGTTTAATCCCTGCAGCTTTATGGAAAAAAATGCGATAAAATTTCATTAAAAAAAAGCCAATAAACACAAGATTTTTACAAAAGACCATACAAAAAAAAACTGATTGACCAATCAAAATGGTCATTATATTCCCAACAAAGAAAAACAAATTTTCAAATTCCCGTTGTAAGCATATACGTTTGTTTAGGTGAGGGAAAAAGAATTTGAAGCTAACATTTTGAATTCTCCATTAAATCCCCCCCCCCACCCCAAAAGAAAAAAAGATAACAAAATAGTATTATTAAACATGTTTTTTTCATGCTGCCACCATTTTTTTTAATATTGTAGGTGTTGAAAATAAATTTATCTATCGGACGAGTTGAGTTATATTTGATTAGTAAAAAAATTTTACTTATAAAAGATTATATTTGGCTTGATAGATCTAAAAAGCTCGACTTACTATTAAAAATATTAAAATATTAAAATATTAAAAAAATTATTTTAATATTTAATATTTTTAATTAAATTTAAATAAAATACTTTTATTTGATAAGCAATAACGCTAGTTGGGTTTTTTTAGGTTGGATGTGTAGCAGAACTCTTGAATAGGTTTAATTAGAATTGAATTTCAAACCTAATAGTTATATAAATTAATTGAATTACACCATAGTTAGTAGTCCTTGTAGAATCGAGTTGTTGGTTATATTTTAATAGATTCAAGCCCATCAAAATTACTATACATACGTTATTGTTGAATGATCTTTGTGTAGATGGTAATCAATATATTGCGTCATCCATGATATAGTTCAAATTGAAAAAAAAAAAAATAAGAAAAAAAAATCATAAAGAAGAGGGCTAATGCTAAAGTTGAAAAACTAATGAAGAAAACAAAATTCATGTATCATTCAAATCGTCATATTCTGAAAAATTAGATGACTATATACAAAATTTCCAAACTCTTTACCAGCTGTGAGCATAACATATATATATATATATATGTATAAAGGAAATTTTGGATGTGAAAAGTTGAAAATTGGGTTGCTAACATCATAATCTTCATCCAAAATTAGCACAGTTTGAAGGAGACAATCAGAGAATAAGTACATTTATCTTCTAAGGTTTTGTAGAAAATTTACTTCTCTTTTCGTTTGAAAAAAAATTTATTTACCCCTTATGGTTTAACAAAATATATACTAATCCCGTAGCGTATTATGTCTAGATTAATTTTAAATAAAAATAAATATGTTTTTTGTTAATTATTAACATTTTTTATTTTTATTTTTTTACTCGATGTTTTTCTTAATTAAAAAATTACTTTTAATTACTATCAAGTTAAATTATAATTAAACTATATTTTAAATCAAATATATATGATAAATATTTTAAACTTATATCAGTGTAGATTAGTTCAAACGGTTGAGTATTCATTAACGGATTGGCAACACCAAAGCTCGAGTTTACCAGCAATCCCACTTGTTGGGTCTGTTAGTACCACTGTTAATTTTCACTAAGCTTTGTAACATGTCTCGGCTTCTTAGTAACCAAATTTACTTTCAAAACAGAGATTTCAAGCTCAAATCCTAAAATTTTTGGCTATATAAAAATAAATCGTATCAAATAGTCTAATGGTGGCAAAATAGAAACTAAGAATAAGAAACCAAATTTGAAAGTACTTGGAAGAATTGTTTCTCATTTTTTATGTTACGAATCAATCAATGAGATTTTAATCTTATCAATTTTTTTGAATCTATTATTTTTTAATATATTTATCATTATCATTTATATGGACAGAAATCACTCGTTAATTATAAAAATATTTATTTATATTTGATGTGATAAATTTTCAAATTTGAAAAAAAATTCCAATAACGATGCTTAAAAATGCTGGTTAAAGCTCTCTGAAGAAAGGTTTTTTTATTTAGTTAAAAGAAAAACATAGCAATAAAACCAGAATATACAGAAAGAATACTCATCTTTCTAGTTACTCCCTTCGTTACAGTGCTCATGAGTTGGACCGGATTTAAGCATGTTATTTATATTAAAAATATTTGTTTAAGTCCGGTCCAAAATATGGATCTTAAATTTTGTCTAATCTTATCTATATTTGTAAATGAATAATCCAAGCCCATTTAGACCCACATATATTATATTTTTAATAATTTATTTTTTAAAAATATATATTTTTTTAAATTCAATGTTTATTAATTTAATATTTTATTAAGTGTAAAATGTAAATAATTTAATTAGTTTTTAGTATTTACACATAATATTATATGTATATATTTTTATATGATAAAAAGTACATAATATATAAAATATAAAATTAATATATATTAAGTAATAATAAAATGGGTTGGTTGGGTTTGCGCCCTGAAAGTTAGAGTCAAGATCCGGTCTATTTTTTAATTATGCATTTTTTTATCTAAGCTCATTTTTTTATACTAATATTCTTATCTAAAATCTCCTAAATATCAGTGAGTCTTCAAGCTTGAAGAGTAACGCGAATCTGAAGCAAGTCCACCCTTAACTCGCTGTTGTCTTATTTTTCATTGATGCGGTAATGTTGGTTTTAACTTTCGTTGATCCATCAACTCTAACCATCTATCAAAATTTATCTTGTTTGTAGGGCTTAGAAAAAAATCGAGAAAAGCAAAATTCAATTTGAACCGATTTGTTTAGATTGGTTTCAATCTGATTTTGATTCAAGTAATAATTAAGTGTTTTCAATTCTGCTTTGAGTGATATATTCTCAATTCAATTTTCAACTCATAAATTAAAACATATAATTATTCGAACACATCCTAATTCTGTTTTTTTAATTAGTTTTTAACTAATTTTTATTCTTATAAAATAAAAATAAATATTTTATTCCTAAATTACTAATAAAAAAACTTTAAAATACTATAAAAGATCTTTTAATTTAAAAAATTGATGAATACAACCAATCCAGACGAGTGAATATCAATTCGGATTGATTTAATTATAAATACTATTCTACTAACTTTAAACTTAATTTAAAAAAAAAAAAAAATCAAAATGCTGCATATTAACGTAAATTTTTCTAAAACCGAACCTTTATCATCCATTGGTGAGCCAAAATTTAAAGAAACTCTAGCTCCTTTTATCATGAAAAAAAGTCGATTATAGATGAAAATCAACGGTATCAACTAAATTGCAAGACCGCATGTCAAACCTGAGATTTTATTTACACCAAAAAATAAGAGTCGTATTGCTTGCAGACGAGAGGAAAAACTAGACAAATTTTACTTGGTTTAATCAACCAGATCTGAGATCACCATGAATGAAAAAACAGGTCCTGAACGGCCAGATCAGCCAGTCATACCAGTTCAACCTGAAACCGAAAGTTTTTCCGATCCGATATGATGCTCATAGAGATTTGTTGATTCAACCTATAACTGATAAAAAAAATAAATAAATAAATCCAGTTTTATATATATTCAACCGCTACTACCGATGACAACAAACAAAGACAACAGTAGATAACAAGAATCAACAATATGAGCAGCTATGGGGTGTTAGCATACGAAGAAGACTAAAGTATATTTCACTAGTTTGACTAACACAACAATGAACAAGAATTGCATACGTTGCCACTTTTTTTTTCCCTGTACAGAATTTACATTTCAATCAAACCTGAACATGCAACACAAGAATTTACAATCCGATCGTGGCAACGAAGCTGTTTGGTTTACATGTCACTAGAAGTAACTTGCAGATCTTCAAGCAGAAAAGCCAGCTTCCAGTGCTCTTAGTATTGCAGCAGTGTCAAATCTAAAGTTTCTGAAGCTTTTTCCAGGAGCAGTGTCAGGTGGGTTAGCATCGGCTGGAAGCTTATTAGATTGACTCTCCACGATCGTTAAGCTACTTCCTGTAGAACTGTTCTTTGCTTTCCACACACAGATCCCTTCGCAAGAATAGTAAAAGGAAATTATCAGAAAAAACACATCGAAGGTCTCCATGGTACCTGAATCTTATATGAGGTCAACGGTAGATTAACATATTGAAAGATAGCAAAATCACAGTAGTCGAGCTAATTAATGCCAAGAGAGAAGCACTTCAAAGAAAACCAAACTAAAATGTTCAAGACTTGAGCTTCTATCTGTATTTTTAAATTGGCTTTCCTTGTCTATGTTGCTCCAACTAATCATTTTTCTTGAAGCACCCATGTCGTCCGATACATATCCATATATAGGTATGGGGATATGAGCCCCCAAGGACTCTCCAAATACATGAAAAAACATAGAAATAATTGAACATACTCCAGTTGAACACATACTTGTATATGACACTCACATCCGAGTCCAAGTAACATATTTCCTCATAAATAGTATGCTATTTTTTATCAAATTATTTGTCCAAATTCAAAAGTTACACATTTTAACCCCAATTTTATGTGATTCAGTTTTATGTTATGACAATCTTTCTAAACCAACCACAGGTCACTGCAAAAGAGGGGGAAAAAAGAGTCACTAAATCCAACAACATATTACTGGCACTAGTTTCGGAGCAGACATGATTATATTGAAAGTTCCAGCTTTTCACCTATAATCCATTTTAGGCTAACAAAAGCACTGTAGGAGATCTAAAGAAAAGATTTGATTTTTTTTTTTTTAAATTTCTTCTGGCTATACTTTATGCGGACATTATAGAAGACTGAGCTTCCACGAATATAAATTCAACTGATCTTACTGAGTTTAAGACATGCATGAAGACATACATAACCACTTTTAGACTGACAAATCTCTCTCTATCTCTCTCTCCAATGGTTTTTCAGAACCTCTCTATAAAGAGACCCACACTAAGGGCCGGTTCTCAGTTTAACCAGTTCATTTAGTGGTTTCATCTGTGTTGATAAAGCATATAATAAACACAGCATTAGTTGATAATGTGCATTTAGCTCCACAGGTTTGTGTCTTTATTGACTAAGGCCAATAGTTCAAATCTCACATTTACCAAAGATTGTGGAAAGATATTTTAAGGTCAATTTTAATAAACCAAAACCGCTTAAAACAGGCTTAAATGAGCAGTTTGGTCCACGTATTGTATATAACCAGTTTTGACATTTTCCACTTAAGAAGCATGTTACTAACCAGACAACTAACTATTTCCGGTTCAAACAAGTGCATTGGCTAGTCTGGTCCAATTTTCCTATGTAACTCGAACTTAAGTGTGAGAATCAGATATGGGCATATATCCGACACTAGTATGTTCGATTATTTATAAGTTTTTTCATGCATTGGAGGGTCCTTGGAGATTATATCCCTATACCTATGTCCGGGTATGCACTGGACATAGGTACTTCAAAAAAAGGAAGAGTCGAAGAAACATAACAATTATCACAACAGCACCCAACTTCTTTTCATTTTTTCCCCTTTCTTTTTCTTTTTTTTTTTTTTCCAATCTTCCATTTATAAGGTTCACAAAAACCTAATACTACAATAAATTTTCTTCCAAACTAAAGGAGAGGGAAAACCTTTCAGGGGCAAATCTGGTCTCGGAGGTTGTGGGGGTGTATGCTTTGAGATCCATGATTTTAAAGATCTGCACAAAAAGACATCATACATCAGCAATTTAGCCAACAATGTCAAGGCATTTGAAAAATAACTATAACGTAATAACAAAGTACTTACGCTAAAAAGGGGGCCACCATATAAAGCTTTAGGCCAGTAATCCCACGAGATATTACTTCGTTAGTTGCTGGCTGAAGATCATCAAGCCGGTGCCATGCAATTTCCTGCAACCATAACAGGCTAGCTGTCAACATTATTGCTTTGTAAGAGATACAATGTCTTAGATATCCTACCTGTCACTCGGCAAAGGCAGAAAACTAGATATGCAGGCCATAAAGCCAAGAGAAAAGTCAAGATCAAGTGCCTTATTGAGAAACAAATTCTGCAGCAGGTCATTTTATGAGAAAGAAGATACATTGTCTATACTTGGATCTAAGTTTCTGATTGTGGTACTAATGAGATCATGGTACAATCTACCATGCTTAAAATGCAAAAAGTAAATATTATCACACCAAAACAAACTTAACTTTTGGCCTTTTGAGTCTGAATTCTAAGAGGAAAAAAAACTCAATGAAAAGATTTTGGTTACAGCTTTTACATTTTACTTCCTAAAAGCAAAGTGGTTAGCGCCAAAGATTAAATGATGGTAGGATCCACCGGGTTATGACAGCAATTGCTCAACCTTTTCCATCATAGAAATAGCACCCCCTTTGTTTCCTTAGAAAAAGACAACAGGTCTCAACTGCTTCCTACTAAAAAAGAAAATCTATCAATCTTGTAACCCTATTTACTTAAGATATTTTAAAGTAGGGAAATGTAGTGGCACTGGTTGAGGTGATATTAAAGGAAAGAAACATGCATTTAATGAATTATTTTTTTCGATTTCAGTAAAAATAATGCATTAAATGCAAAAAACTTTCCTAACTAGTAATAAATTAATCCTTAATCAGTGCCTTTCGGCCCCTGTTAAGCAAACCCTTTAAAATATCCCTTGCCAAGAATCTTTTATGATAATTTTGAATACTGAAGATTTTTTTTTAAAAAAAAAAAGAAGACGGAAGAAACATCAAGTATGCTATTACTATAGTTGCTTTTATTCTATATAAAAAGTCATTATGGAACAATACATTAAATAAATTGATAAAGCAATCAATATTACGTACCCTTCCCAACTATTATAAACAAGTAAATGACACTTTTCAACAAAAGAAACACATACACTGATTTCCTTTTTCGTAAGTGGGGCAAAGGCAGTATCATCCTTTACACCAGCAATTATATAAAGCCGCACCCTTTGCTGGCCAAATATTACTTCAATGTATTCATCTTTGTTTAGGAGCCCTGAAACATCGAAGCCTGTTTCTTCTAAGACCTGTATTTTCATAGGAAGAAAATCAACAATCATAGATAAGGAAAGATAATAGAGAGAAGAGCAAGATAAATAACTCAAAGAATAATCAGTAATTATTTGGATTCCCTTATCATCAGAAACTGGGTGCATCTTTTCAGGTACAATCAACTCTATTACTTCAACAAATTAGAATGGAAACATGCAGTGAATAATTACAGGAAATAATCTATGTATCCAATGGCTCCATGCCACAGATGAAGTTTATGACTGGTTTAATATAAGATTGGCAATCCTACTTTAGCTTTTGCTTTTGAGGGCTGAAAGAGGAGACATGAAAAGCTAGTTAATAAACTAACGAAGATTCTACATTTCTTCCTCATTCATGTTACTCAGAAAGCAAGATCAGTCCAAAGTAAACGTTGACCATGTAGCCATCTGCATTAGCTACTAGAGTCTAATTACTACCATCTGAAGAACACACACTGAATAGATCCATCTTGTGTGCAAATTGCAAAAGGCCAAACCACTTGTCAAAGGAAATACGTTTCCTATTTGATTCTTTAGAAATCAGTTTCCAGTCCTTCATGCAAAATTGGTCAACAATACTAAAACCTAATTATCATTAAATCATCAGCCATATGCTCATTTTAAGTATGGACAAAAACTGAGAAGCCCCAAAATACAGATAAGTTGCAAAAAACTTCCATAAGAAATAAGGCTTACTTCTCGAATGGCACATGCATGGTCTTCCTCATCTTTGTTCTTTTTCCCACGTGGGAAGCTCCAGCTTGTCCCTTTCCATCCCTTCACTAGGATGCACTATTAATTGCAGCAACAAACTTAAAGTAAAGACACTTGTAGAATGAAAGCTTAGTAATTCACTTAAACATATATGATAATCCTAGAAAATGTTACACAACTTGAATTTAACATCCTGAATTGCAAGACATAGCTTTCATTGAAGTTCCATAAATTGGAAAACAAAATTTGAATGAACAGACCTAAGTATAGATGCACAAACACTAAATCTCTATTAAATATATCGAGAAGTATATGGAATGAGAGTAAAGAAGTGAGTTAAAAACGAAAAGAGAAAGGTGCAAAATTTCCATTCTTCAGCACAAGTATATGAATTCCTGAAGTGCTAGCAATGGTTAAGCCGAGTATAAAAGTGCCAAAGAGTTAACTTGTCAAATTGCAGACAACAGAGCGAGAAAAAGTGATATTCACACAAAAAAGAAAAAAAAAAAAAAAAAGAAGATAAGGGCAGAAGACTCTTCTTGTTTTTAACATGCATAAGGAAGAGACTCACCCTTTCATATGTTTCATCCAAAATAATTGCTCCTGTTACTGGAACTCGAACCTTGTAATCAGTGAAATCCTTAAAGATATCATCTATATGGGCAACATAAGGCCTTAAAACATCACAGTTGTTAAACACTGGAACAAGTTAAGGAAATAGAGAATATTGATGACACAGAGAACCAAGAAAACAGACCATACGCATAGGCATGTAGCAACAAAAAGGAAAGAAATTCCATAAAAGTAAAATCAAATGTCAAGTCAAAAAGGATCTTGACTTACACTGAACGTAACAGTTCTACTGTTCAATTTGGATGAAAAAAAGGATGGAATCAGAGGTCATCCTCTTCAGAGACAGAAGATGTTACCAGCTCAAGCTCCAACTCCCTGTTATTAAATAAAGTTTTTCCTTTTCCTAATGGTACAGATTCTATGAAATAGAAGCCCAAACTTTTTGCAATCGTAACATCAAAACAAGATATCCATGTCAGCTTATATGCTTTTTCTTTTCTTTTCCAGAAGAAAGAACTTGATATGTATGATGAACAACAATGATACTATTTATTTACAACATTAACATAAAAGACAGCATCCAAGCAAAAAAAAAAACTGCAATGTCCCACATAGGAAAATCTATTTCAGAAAATAGGAGAATAAAAATCAAATAACCATGATCAATAAACAATAATTGACAGACAAAAATGGGACAAACTCCTTTCTTTGATCTTACAAACTCCTGTCATTGATCTTTAAGAATAGCGATATGAACCTTCGACTTCTTACCACTTAAATGTTCAACCATTAATCACATTAGAATCCCATAAGTGAATATGGCCTGAATGTATCCTTTTCATAAACCAAGCTGTGAGACAAGATGATGCCAAAACATTTATTTATTTATTTTGAATCACTACTCTAATGTAAAGTGCTAAGATATTTTAGATGGAAAGTGGTTTGAACAACTAAAAGTGAAGAAAATTGTCATAAAGTTGACATCAATTGCGAATATTTGACAAATCTGCCACCAGACTAGTGACAGCAACAGATGATCAGGGCAATAAAAATGTTTCAAATGTAGGATACATAAAGAGGTGAACTCCTTCAGATTTAATGACTTCAGTGAAGGATTTTTTTCCACTGTATTGTCCTCATAGAACCAATGTGCATACTCCACAAGGAATAGAATTCTCTCAAATGATTGCTGGTCCTCTTTTGGCACATTTAGAACAAACCGACTGCACGACAATTATTAGCAATAAGATTTACATAGGATCATAGGGGGAAAAAAAAACAAAAATAAGGAAATGCTATGGAAAAAACAAAAATGCCTCAGACTCTTTTGGTTATGCACATTTGATCAGGCGTACACCACAACTAGATGCACTTTATTGTAAGGCGAAACATGCAAAAAAAAGCCTGTCTTGTTGAAGTTCTCCTTAATTTCTTTAATATTTAGTATTTTCATTAACTGTACCATTAAAAGTAAAAAAAAAAAAAAAAGACAATATCAAACTTTCCACTTCTAGTATTCAACAACAAATATGAGAGATAAGAAAATATGCATGTTGGCCAACAAAATAAAAAAAAAAAAAAAAATTGCATATCTTTTAGGATAAACTGGATTACTATTTAGAGTTTATCAAAATTATAAATCTTATGCTTATATATAGTGCCTTTCCTCAAGCAAGCTTTTTTTTTTTTTTCTTTGACTTGCGCCTAAACAATATAATTTCTAGCACTTAAAGTCTGCCTTGAGCCCTTGACAACACTGAACTGCACGATACATGGCCTAGCAATACTAAATCATGATCTAAACATCTATCTACAAACTATGCATCTTCAATTGGTCAGTCCAAAAGATAACTACAATTACTCAACAGATATTACAAATGATCATGCTTTCATATCTCTAGACTTTATTAACGAGTTCAAAAGCAAAGCAATTCCCTAAACGAAATGTGCAATATATAACCAATTTAAATTTGCACAATAACCTCCATGCCCCGCCACTAATCACCACTCAAAAAGCTTTAAAGCACACATTTCAATCAAAGAAATATCGAAAAACTCTGAGCTAATAAGTAAAACTCCTTTCCTTTATTACCTAACGTAACAACCATACAGCTGAATACAGTCACTTCTTCCATAACAAACCCTAAAACTAGCCAAAAAAAATCAAATGAACACAAACAAAAAAATTACTGGAACTTTAACACCAAATTTCTCATAATAACAAACAGAAAAGTGAAACCTGCAAAGATCGTCGAGGAGCTCTTGAGGAGGAAGGCCGTTCTTCAATGGATTACTCGAGGATCGATGGAGACTAGACATAGCTTTTCTTCTAGTTAACAAGGAAATTAATGAACTAAAACCCTAACCCTAGCTATTTTTAGTGAAAGATCCGAAACATTCTACAAGACACTTATACCTTTTTTTTTTAAAACTAATTTTCTTGGATTTTTCTAATTTTCTCGGAAAATGAGATGGAAAGAGAAAAAAACGAGAGGTCCCGCCGGCCGGGATCTCTCAAGGATGGTGACCCGAGAAAAACACGTTTATCCGCCTCTCGGAAAATAAGTTTTTTTTTGGGGGGGGGAGGTGGGGTGGAATTTGGAATTTATACGACCCGATTTTGGACCTCAATGAACCGGGGTTGGAGTTGAAACGGTTTCTTGGGCGGTAGACGCGGCCCGAAAATTTCAAACTTCTTTGTCACTGAGACTCTCGAAAATTATTATTTTTTGTTTTTATTTTTCTATTTTTTATAATTTATTATTTCATAAAAAATTCACAAACTACATGATAAAAAAAAGGAAAAGAGAAGAATAAAAAAGATCTGTTTTCATTATTATTGTGTTTATTTTATTAAAATTTGCAATAAATTATAATTTATGATAATTTCACTAAAAATAATAAATACATATTTAGTGAAATTTTTTACTTAATTTTAGATTTTTTATATATGAAAAATATAAATATTTTTCATTATTTTTATTTTTTATAACATTTTAATACCTTTCTTGAAAAATTATGATTTAAAAAATATTTTTAAAATTGATCTATCTTTTTTGAAAATAAAAAAATTATTAAAAATAAATTTTTTTAAAAAAAATTATTAAAAATAAATTTTTTTAAAAAAAATTATTTGATAAATTAACAAACATCTCAAACTATTTTGCTTGCCGATAAGCTTTTTATTTTTTTTAGTTTTGCTTTTTCTTAGTTTTAGTTTTATTTTTCTTTTTTTGTTTTAGTTGATCTAAGGGGAGAATAAAACACAAATCATAATTTTATTTTGTTATTTTTCATTTATTACTTTTTACCTTCTATATGCAAGAGAATGCAGTGTACAATAAAGTCTAAATATTAAAAAAAATTACATAATTAACATTTGAAAATGCATTTGTATTACATATAGATAAATAATTATCGTAAATTTAACTTTAATGATTATCAAAATATAATTATATTAATATTATTACAATTTAGAGCAATTAAATAAATAATTATTGGATAAATTTAATTTGAAATTAATTCATTATTAGTTAATTGAAAATTAAAAAACACAGCTAAGCAAGGGCATAATTCTAGAAATTATATTAAATTGGACTCAAGTCACTAACCATTCCGGACTATTAATCGCTTTAATTGTATCATATATGATGATAAGTCAATTACTTAATCGCCCAACTCAATCATTTTAAGAAAAAAAAGATTGAAATTTGTAGAAATGATTATGCTCTGCGTAAAGGAAATGATTTTGTTTTTTATTATTTTTTCTGGTATTTATCTTTTTTAAATATTACTCATTGATAAAAGTAACGTTTTGGAAGAAACATTATAACTATTATCTACGTAAAAGAAAATTCATAGATTTTCTTTAAATATCAATATTGGATGACATGATCTAAAAATATATATATTTTAAAAATTATTACAATTGTGTATTGGTCTTTAAATTATAGATTTTCTTACTTAACTTTTATTAAAATTTTAATTTAATATAAAATTTATATGAATAGTTTTTATAAGAAATGTGGTAAGTTTTTTAAAGAAAATATTAGCTGCAATTAGTAAAACAAATCCCGAACAATGGCACAAAAAAACTTCTTGTCAAATTTTCATCATGCAAGTGTACGTATCGTAACGACTACTATAGTGATGAATAAAATATCACTTTGAAAAAAATTATACTACATTTACTAAATACTAAAATTAAAATAATTTAATTTTATTCAAAATAAATAATTAAAAGACTATCAATTAAAATTTAGAATTAAACTAAATTTAATTAAATTTAATTAAATAGCAAAGAAATTTAAATGAAGTTTAAATAATCAATGATGTGAACTTAAAATTACAATTTCTTTCAACACTTCATTTGAATTTATTTTCTCTTCTAATAATAATGAGTTGTTAATATAAAATTTTAATTTATTTATAATAATCTTTAACCAATTTACTATACTCTTATGCAAATTAAATTAAAAAAAACTTATTAAGCTTAAGCTCTAATTTGATTACATATGACATGTTCATATATTTCTATGTAACATGCAAATCAATTCATCTTATAAATAAATATGAAACATATGTTATTCAACCATATTTAAACACAAAATTCTCTCTTCCAAGTTTATTGAAAGTTTTCAAATCAATCTAAGTAGTGGTCAATCAATTAGAAGAGTTAAGAGCAAAATTGAACAAACAACTCAATTATCATTAAAGCAAGAAAAGAAAAGAAAATAACCCAAACTACATGTTGAGTTCTATTATAATCTTAAAAAAAATTTATTTCATATTGAACAAGTAAAATACGAAGCACTGAAGTTTCACCATCAAAATGTTACAATAAAGATAAAAAGATTAAAAAAAAAGAGAAATACAGCTGTTAGATTTTGATCTTCAACTTCTTCAATCCTTCTCCTATTGCAAAATCTTAATAGCTTCTCTTCTGTATCTAGGTGTGATTCAAAACCGAATCCTAAAAATCTTATTTGTAGGCAAAACCCCAGAAGTGAAAAGACTTATCTGCAAGTAACTTGAATATGTGTTTTTGGTAATTGCCAAATGGAACTACCTTACTTGATTGAGTCTACTTTTCTTTTTCACCAAGTTGTTGCACTTTTGGAGACTCCTATGAGTTTTGACCTATAAAAATATGAAAATATTTAAATAACTAAGTAGTTAAAACATAATGAAAATAAATAATACTAAATTAAAAACTACTAAAAATAATAAAATTTGAATAAAATAATACTAAATTAATAACTACTAAATATAAATAAAATTTAAATAAAAATTTCAAAGACTTAACTAATTTAATATGCATAATAAGATTAAATAACTCTTTTTAGTAGAGTTATCAATAAGCTAACTACTATAACCCATTCGCGGGACCGTATGATCATGGCTAACTATTATAACCCCTTAGCAAGGCCTATGCTAACAACTGTAACCTATTAGCATGGACGTAAGCTAATTATTATAATTTGTTAGCGGAGCATATGCTAACTATTATTGCCCATAAGTTGGACCTATGCTAACTATTCTAACCAGTTGCCAGGGTCATATTAACTATTTCTAGTCACTTATCATGCCTACAACGATCAATTCATAGCTTTCACAATCTTTAAATCATATCAACAATTACATACATCAATTGGACCTATGCTAACCATTCTAACCGTTTAGGAGGGTCATATTAACTATTTCTAGTGTCGCTTATCATGCCTAAATGATCAATTCATAGCTTTCACAATCTTTAACTCATATCAACAATTACATGCTTCATTTGTAAACTCACAGTTCATCATAATAATTTCTTACCGGCAAACCCATAGCAATTATTTTCATCTTCCTTTCTGATATCATGTTTCAATCATTATATATACATATATATATATAAAATACATTAATCACATGAATGATCATTTTGCATACTAAAGGTAAGGAACAAATATTTAATACATTTATCGACATCTCAAATATATGATTGGTTTAAACCTAGCAACTAGTATAAGATTATACTTACCTCTTTCCAATCTAACGACTTTCCTCTTCCTTTGAAACAAAGAAAATCCTATTATAACCCCTCAGCAAGGCCTATGCTAACAACTGTAACCTATTAGCATGGACGTAAGCTAATTATTATAATCTGTTAGCGGAGCATATGCTAACTATTATTGCCCATAAGTTGGACCTATGCTAACTATTCTGACCAGTTGGCAGGGTCATATTAACTATTTCTAGTCACTTATCATGCCTACAACGATCAATTCATAGCTTTCACAATCTTTAACTCATATCAACAATTACATACATCAATTGGACCTATTCTAAACATTCTAACCGTTTAGGAGGGTCATATTAACTATTTCTAGTGTCGCTTATCATGCCCAAATGATCAATTCATAGCTTTCACAATCTTTAACTCATATCAACAATTACATACTTCATTTGTAAACTCACAGTTCATCATAATAATTTCTTACCGGCAAACCCATAGCAATTATTTTCATCTTCCTTTCTGATATCATGTTTCAATCATTATATATACATATATATATATAAAATACATTAATCACATGAATGATCATTTTGCATACTAAAGGTAAGGAACAAATATTTAATACATTTATCGACATCTCAAATATATGATTGGTTTAAACCTAGCAACTAGTATAAGATTATACTTACCTCTTTCCAATCTAACGACTTTCCTCTTCCTTTGAAACAAAGAAATCCTATTCATAATCATATGAACATATTGTAAATTAATCATGCTCTTTAGGAATCATTTACATCATACAACCATCTAAAATAACTCAAGATCTTCTAAATAACAAATATGCTAATGAGCATAAACCCACCAAAAAGCTAAATCTTTTCATGGGAAACCCGAAATCCAATTTGTCCTGTTGAAAAGTAGGCTTAATAATCTTTCCAATCATATTTAATGCATATAGTGACAATGAGTACATAATTTCAGAAAATCATCTTCAATATACTGCCGTAGATAACATTTCATACAAAATAGAATTTCCTTTTTATTTCAAGAAATTGTGGTTCTCCTCTTTCCAGCTTTTAAATTCAGCCAATAAATCTTCCTAATCTCTTAATTGACAAATAAATCATGGTTTCATGATCCTCCTCCATCAGATTTTTGAAAATCATCAAAGATATTTAAGACCTTAAATCCATATGATAATTTCTCGAATTGATAAACGTATTACAGTATAAGTACCAAACTTTTTTTTAGAGGAAAGAGTATAGGTATCAAACTGGAAATAAAAAATTCATTAAGTACTTAATTGAAAATAAAAGTATACTTCAAGGGCAATTTCTTACTGAAGTCAAACTTTCTTTCACTGTGTCTTATGCAAGAACTTCTTCTTGGCAGATTTCAAGATGTGCACCATTGCTGATTTTCCCAGAGGTCCAACTTCAGCGAAGAAGTTAATATCCACCTGGTTACGAGCAGATTCAACTGCAAAACAAAATTAAAAGTTAAAAAAAAAAAAAACCCTCATTTATAGATCAGTCGAGCAAGTACCTCTTATTGTAATCGTCCCTGGAATTGGAGGTGAGGATAATGATTCATCCTCAGAACTCCTGCAAGCAACGAAATAATATTGAACTTTCCGTTTTTACAAGAACAATCTTAAAGATGCATCATAAACCAAAGATATTGGATAGATACTTGCTTCGACTTATTACCAATTAAAACCAATTTAAAACCAACATTAAAAAAAAAAAGAATAAGAAAATAAAGAAAAAATTACACGCTCAGTACCTAAATTGAACATCGAGACCCACAGCCGCAATGCCTGGAGAAAGAGCCTGAAAAGTCAATTGCCAAAATCCCAATAAGCAAAGAGATTTCATTTGGCAGAGAGAGGATTTATGATGCAAGAAAGAAACCTGAAAAAGTCTATAAGAGGAGGGAGAAGCAAAGCAATGCTAATACTATTACATGGCGCAAGACTATCATCCACAAAGAGAGGATCTGAGCTTAAAAGGAAAAAGAGGGGAGACTGGGTTTTTCTGGCTTGGAGGTCATGCGATATATTTGGGGCCAGATGATATCCAGATGGGTAAATGTGAGGAAACTCGTGATGTTGGTAGTGCTTCACCTTGCTATAATGACATCATTATGCCACATGCCTTTGATCATCAGGATATTCTTCATTTGGCTAAAATTGCTAGTGCACTTGTTGTTCACGGCTTGACAGATTAAAACTACGCTTGTCAACTGATGGCTGATGCACCCACAATTATTGAAAGCATTGGCCAATTGAAAGGAAAATAAGTTGTCTATGACAGGGATGGAAACAATTTGTTGTTGGCTTTTGTTGTCTCTTTTCACTTTGTCTTCATCTACCTTAAAGGTTTTGGGCACAAAGAGACTGTTACGAAGGCACAACAAGCTGAGATCAGCCAGATTACAAATGATCTAAAGGAACTAGTTAAAGATGCTGATGTTGTGTATTCAGAGGTGAGGGCTACCATGCGGCAAGAAAGAGGAGGCTGGGAAAGAGTCCTTGTGGTGCAAACTGTTTATATATTCAGGTTTCCATCCTTGAGGACAGGGATGTTTTGAAGAGCAGGGTATGGTTATGGGTCCAATATTATGCAGCAGCTAAGTTCGAATATAAGGCTGTTACTAAGTTGGTTTAATATTTTAATCAGCTAGCTAGTTGTTAGACAGCAACTAATATTCGGTTACAGGTAATTAGGAAACGGCTGTAGGCAAAAGAATGGCTACTATTAAGGCAGTTCATGGAACGAAATGGATAGACATAATTCTGAAAACGACAACTCGCTCTCCCTCTTATTTTTCTTCTAAAAATTTCGGCTAACTTCTTGTAAATTCTTCTTCTTCTCACTGCTCTTCTCTATCCTCTTGTTTATTTCTGTCAGGTTCAATTGGCCCGTATCACATATTCAGCAAATCCATACTATGTACACAAAAAAAATGGCCGCCAGCAATGCCTCTTACAACACCCATGCAGATTTACCTCGCGGGTATGCTCAATTTGAGGTTGTGACCAAGTTATGGTACATGTGAGGCTGGAACATATTCCCAAGCAACAGCCACAAGAGGTTACAATACTGAAACGTGGGTCCATTCAAAACTCTAAAGAAAATCAACTCTAACGCCTATGTTCTAGATCTTCCAAACAGCACGGATATTAGTGACATTTTCTCAAGCCACAGTCAGATTGCAACTGGATATCCAGTGAAGATTTTCAACTAAACCATGATCTTAACAATAAATAACACTCTTCTAACTCGTCGGACTTGAGTTTCATCAAGCAAGGAAGTGATGATGAAAGATGAAAACCTAGAAAAGTCTATAAGAGGAGGGGAAAGGAAGGCAATACTAACATTATTATATGGCAAGACTCTCAAGCTGACTTGTTTGATTAATTGGGAGTCACATGTAGTCATTTAATAAAAGAAACTACCACAAAATGCATGATATAAGATTCAATTTAACAAAAATTTTATATCATCGGGATACCTGTTCCATCTGTTTGGAATCAGTATTGACCCTTAAGCCTCCAAATGCACAAGGATTTGTTTTGTTCAAACACCACGAGGCGATGCTAGAGACTATTTCTTCCGTTCCCACCGCAATACTCTTTAAAGGCGCTCCCATCTCAACCACAGCAAAAGCCTCAACTTTTGTGCTGCTTTGTCAAAATAATGATCATTCAAACTTTGACTCACCATGCAAGCAAGCAAGCAAGGCAGGCACGGCAGAGCCTAGTGGAACCCAACCCCCTCCCCCTCCCCCAAGAATTTTGAAATCTTCTAGAGAGTGTGTGTACATATGTATTTATTTATTAAATAAAATTAAATTGGCCCCCTCAAAATAAAATTTAATTTTGATAATTTGTGTCATATTGGTGTATTTTTATCGTGTCGTAATCGTGTTCAAAGTATTTTATATTTACATAAATCTTGATGCATTTTATAATTCATATCATATAGATATTGAGGCATACATTCGTATCATGTTGTATATTAAATTCTTTATTTAGGTCATTCGTTTAATTGTACTAAAATTACCAGGTCTAATAAAATTTATATTTGTTTTTTTTTTCTACAACTTAATTTCATGTATTATAATTAGGAAAGTTAAACTAACATTATTATTTATCTTTTATTTTACTCGCTAATTATTATTCGTAAACTCTTCAAATTAATGGTTTATAAAAAAACTAAATCACAATCATCTGAACTTAAAATAACCTTTCAAATGCTAGTTTTTTTAACAAGACTTCAACAAAATACTGAAAAATCTGATTTTCTCTCCACGGTTTATTGCCATTAATTACGGCTCTGTACCTTTTTTCCGCTATTCTTCAACTCCACATTCTATCAATTTTGTTTGTAGCATGGTTTTTGCGGTTTGGTTTATCAAGTCCAAACTTTAAGATTAAGATCCTAGTAAGATTCTCAAATATCTCATTTTGATAGTTAATACTTGACAATATTAAGTATGGTTACACAAATATGATAAAAAGAAATTATTAAAATACGGCATGAACATCCTTCCTTACAAAAAGAAAAAAAAAGATTCCTATTTATTTTAATTTTCTAGTTATTTTAATTTTTTAGAATATATGTTTATATAATGTTGTTGTTATATGCATGAAAAATGTTAGGACCTTTGTGATTAGTAAAAAAATGATAATTTTTTTTTGTTAATTATGTCATAATATAATACCATATTGAGTTGCCTTAACTACTCATTAAATAAATCAAAGAAAATATATATCAATTTGGTATTTTAATTGACACAAAAGTAAAAGTCAGATCCCTCATAGTCAGAGAGAACCAATATCTATATTTCTCTAAAACCTAATAAAATCAACAGAAAAATCGGTTATTTACCCACCTGGAGTTTTCGATAACGAGGGCAAAGTTTCGACACCTGTTTTCCACGTTGCAAGACCTTGTCCGGTTATTGACCGGCGTAGGATGCGCCTTAGAGGGAGGGGCACTATTCCCCCCAATTATCTCATACGAAAACGATCGAGGTCTATCAGTTGCTAGTGCAGACGCCAGCAGCAGCAGCCCCAGCAGCACGAGCCAAAAAATCGAAGCAAAACCCATTTGATTGATTTGAGCTTCAACTTGCCACTGCAAATAAAAAAAAAAAAGTAGAGAATGTAAGCAAGAATTACGATTGATCAAGACTGCTGATTAGATAGAGAAAACAAAAATCTTAGATTAGATGGAGTTACATACGAGAATTACTACGATCGAGAACCCAGTCAACGTCGACCAAGAGCTTCTAAGAGGAAAAGGGCGGCTAGGGTTCGCTGATAAGAGAGGAAAAGAGGGTTAGCTAAAAATATTTCACATGATTATATAGGTACGATATCTATAAAATAAAAAAATATATAATATAATATAAATATATTTTTAAAATTTATTTAATATAAATTTATAATAATTTAGATATATAAAAATAACATGAATACAAAGATATTATAGATATACAAATTTTTTAAAATTAAAACACTCTAAAAAATTATGTAAAATATATCATAAATAAGATATGATATAAGCATGATATAAACTCATAAAATTTTTTCTTAATTAAATTACATAATAAATTATATAAAATATAAAATAAATTTTTTAATTAAATAATAATAATAAATTATATAAAATATAAAATAAATTAAAATATAACACAACGTAACTCGAAAACACCAACTCTTTTTAACTTCCAATTTTTTGCTCTTTCTCTCTCCTCTATTCCAGAGTCTGCCCACTTTAAATCAAGTTAAAGTTTAAAACTTAACCCAATTGCATTATTTAATGCCTAAACTAACCTTAAATTTTAATTTATGATCGAACTTAGTTGTCCCCTATATATGTATTCTAAATACAAAATTAAGCAGTGAGATTTACTAGCGACGGCTTTTAAAGGGGTTACAGATATAAACTATAAACATTCGTGCAGCATTAAACAAATAAGCTGGGTAGGATCATCCTTCTTCAAAATCACATGCACAAATTCATAAATAATAAACTCAAGTTGCAATCAAATCAATAAAGGGAGGGGAGAAGAACAAAAATGATAAAATAAAATTATTATGTCATACTCATGTTTAAAATATTTTATATTTATATCAATTTTAATGTATTAATAATTCATATTATATAAACATCAAATTATATGTTCATATCATATCTTATTTTAGTAATTTTATATTTTTATATTTTTATAATCATATTTAAAATCGTAAAATTTACCTGCAACGAGTGATGCACTAGCTCAGGATCCTTACAATAGAACAACCATTCTTGGATTCATCAGTTCAACAGCATCTCGGCATCACAACAACCATATCTTAGCTAATAAGATTGCACTCTCAACCTTAGCCACAATTAAAAATTCGAATGGTAACAAATTATCCAAGTTCTGATTTCCTAGCAACTCACACTTATATATATATATTCAATCAAACTAATAAAGTGAGAATCATCTTTTGTAGTTTCTTCATCTTTACACCGGCATCAAAAGCCATCGCTTAACATCCACAATTTTTTCTCCCTTCCTTAATGGCTGCCAATAACAATCAAGTACACACTGCCAATTCATACGTGAACAAAACAGAACCCATCTCCATTAATGTTGCTGCACAACCCCTCTTGAATCTAAATGCATCCAATTTTCCATGCTGACAATTCCAATTATATTCAATCCTTCATGGCCATGATGTCATTGGCTACTTGGATGGAACCATAACCTGCTCAGAAGCTATGATTTCCATCAATTTAACTTAATTCAAAGCCCAAACCATTCATTCTGGAGAAGACAAGACGAGTTCATTCTGCATGCCATAGTAGCCTCTGTCTCCAAGTGAATCCTACCAATTATTGTCACTGTTCATTCATTCTGGAGAAGACAAGATAGGTTCCTCAAATTCTAGGTAACAATTAGGGGAGATGGGATGCTAAAGTCTTAATGTCCCAAGTCTTCCCAGGGCTGGGCTTCAATTCCAATATTCTATTTGGTAAGGAAGGATATCCATCAACTTTCAGACTTGGGAATGGAGGAGAACAAGCATGCGGTGTTATTTCTATCCCACCCAGTAATTGCTGGAGACATTTGAGCTAGTTTCTTTGTCCGTTCATGACCCTTCTTCCCCAGCTATTCCAGTAAATTTGTCTTTTGTTAACCATCTTGGAAGGCCTAAAAATAGTGATAAATGATGTCATTGGCTACTTAGATGGAACCATAACCTGCTCAGAAGCTATGATTTCCATCAATTTAACTTAAATTCAAAGCCCAATCCATTCATTCTGGAGAAGACAAGACAAGTTCATTCTGCATGCCATAGTAGCCTTCGTCTCCCAGTGAATCCTACCAATTATTGTCAGTGTTCATTCATTCTGGAGAAGACAAGATGGGTTCCTCCAATTCTAGGTAACAATTAGGGGAGATGGGATGCTAAAGTCTTAATGTCCCAAGTCTTCCCAGGGCTGGGCTTCAATACCAATATTCTATTTGGTAGGAAAGGATATCCATCAACTTTCAGACTTGGGAATGGAGGAGAACATGCATGCGCTGTTATTTCTTTGCCACCCAGTAACCGCTTGACCCATTTGAGCTAGTTTCTTTGTCCGTTTATGACCCTTCTTCCCCAGCTATTCCGGTAAATTTGTCCTTTGTCAACCATCTTAGAAGGCCTAAAAATAGTGATAAGCTTTTTCTTATTAACATTCACATTATCATCATACGTGCCTTTTTGTGCAGAACTAACTCTTGCAGAAGTTGTCCTTGGGGACTGACCGTCGCCGGATTTCATAAACATCTTTTTATTGGTTCAGCTCTTGGCAGATATAATTTCCCTCACATTGAGCTTGCTTTGCCTGAAAAGCCTTCAAAAGAACCTTTAAAGTGGCATCTTAATTTTGACTTTTCCTTGGGCTATGACCATCTTCATGGGTGTTCCACCTTTATTGTTTCATAAAGATCTCCTTAACTCAGATACAATCTGCACACACCAAAAATTTAATCTATATATATATATATATAAACGTAGCTCAGGATATTTAATATTATAATAATTCAAGTGGAAGATTAAGATAGAAAGACAAGTTATGCACATAATCTGAGTCCTAACAACTCAGAGAAACGCTATTTTCTTTACCAAGAAAATTCCAGGTCCAAGTTGCATACCTAGAAACCAATTTAAACACCAAAATAAATAAATAAATAAATAAAAGAAAAGGAGACTTGAAAAGCATGCACTTGAATATTTAAAAATAAATTAATTAATTAATTTAAATAAAAATATTTTACTAAATTCGTCTCAAATTTAATATATTAAATGAATTAAGGATAAATTTAAAATATTTAATAAATAATTTTAAGATTAAATAAATTTTCATTATATTTGTAATTCAAAAGATTTTGAGCAAAAAAATGAAAACAAAAAAAAATAAAAATAAAATATTCATAATTAACAAAGATATGTTTGTCAGTTTATTTTAAATTAACTTTGAAATAATATCTTGCGAGGTAGCTTATATCTTGTCCAACATTAAAGTAGGTGGGTGTTTTCAAAACTAAAGGGATAAATGGATTTCTATCAAACCTTATTGTTAACTGCATAATGCTATATCTTTCAAAAACTTAATAAAATATATATTAATTAAAATTTGTATTAATATGTAAAATTTGTTTAATACAAAAATTATATTAAACTATTATGAAATTTGTTATTTTTAATACTAATATAAATAAATTATGAAGATAAAAAATCAATGCAAATTTTAATTCTTTTAATTATATCAAATAAATTGATTCACTTTTTAAAATTATTGAAAAATTAAATCTTTAATTTATTTTTGAATTTATCAAATTAATTCATTTGAAATATATTTCAATGAAGACTTTTTATTAGTGTTGATATAATAATAATAATAATAATTGTTAATTCAGTACTAAACAAACAAAATGTGCAATTTGATAGTATGACTTAATTGGGGAAAAATAATTAATTAATTAATTTGTGGCGTTAAATATGTATATATGATAATTCGATATAATTCTTTTATCTTCATTACTAGTTTTGTACTAATGTTAAAATAATAAATTTTATAATAATTTAATATAATATGTATATAAAAAAACCTTTCATGATAATCTAAATCATAATTAATATATATTTTATTAGTTTTATTTATTTAAAGTATATAATTTTATATTCAAAAATAGATAAAACAGACTACTGCTTCAAATAACCAAACCAAATAAAATCAGAGAAAAAAAGTAATTCTAATGTGGTTTTCAACACTCAAAGAGTAGAATGGCGTCAAAAGTTTTCGGCGTTGCAACCCTTCGTCGGGTCATTATCTGGCGAAGGGTGCGTCATAGAGGGAGGAGCATTATTATTCCAAATTGCAAAACTCTAATCCAACGAATAAAAACACAGAAAAATAAAAATCTCCGATTAGATTGAGAAACCATACGCGAATTGAGCAATCTTCGCAGTGTCAAATCTCAAAACATTATTGAAGCCATTCACTCTGTGAAAAAAAAAAAAAAAGAAATCCATCAAACCTTTTTAACTAGTGGCCGGTTTCTGTCGCGTCAGCGTTTTCCCAGTGAGCGGAGGCCCAACGGCGGCCCTTTTGTTTTTTTTTTTCCTCATATTTTTATATATGGCCCTGCTACTTCTATCCATTACAGAGCTGGCCTGACTCTCGTCAGCAGGCGGATCGAGATCCTACGAGGTATTTCTTCTAACGAAACAAAACTAGAAAAATCTACGAGTAGTTTCAACTTTTTGAGTTACAGCTTTATCGCAAGGCGAAATCAATGTTTTTTTTTTTTTTTTTATAAGAATTATATTAGACAAAAAATCTGAAAACTCGCGGGCAAGTAAGGCTGAAAAAAAAAAAGAAAATTCGGGGAAAGGGGTGAAGATCCGACGGATCCACCACTTAATTGTGAAATTTACTGGAAAAGTTTAGGTACTGTAATATAAGCTTTGCTTTTGCCCCTGACGTAGGGGATACAGCTTTTATCACGTTAAGGGCATTTAATCTTCCTTTAAATAATTTTTTTTAATTTTTAAAAATAATTTATTATTAAAATATTTTTTAAAATTAATATTTTTAAATTTTATTATATAAAATTTTTATTGTGTAGATTATAAAAATTTAAATTTTAGATTTATTTTTATTTTGAATTCTTATTTAATTAATAAAAATATTTTTATTTAAATTTAAATATATAAATATTAAACTAAAAATACTTTTTAATATTTTAAAAAGAATTATCACGTGTGAAAATTTATAATTATAAAAGGCTTTAAAGGTAATTATGATATTATAAAATATATTAACATTGCATGAATACAGAAATTTAATATTTTAATTAGGTAATATTTTATATATAAATCATGAAATAGGCGACCCATTTTAAAAAATATAAAAAATTTGTTCACTTCAAAATTACTAAAAGACCATATTGAAAAAATAATATTTAATTT
>JBBYHM010041975.1:3224-50365 GCA_038381775.1 Adansonia rubrostipa
CTAGATGAAGCAAGTACCAGTGACCCACACTACTAAACTCTTTTTATACAAATGGTAAGAAGATCCTTGCTTCTCACAACAACAAATTAAAAAAAAAAAAAAAACTAAATAAATGAGCTACGATGTCAAATGAAATAGCCATACAGATCTACACGATCATAAATATATAAAAGACGTTTTAACTATAAAACAATATGAGAGAACTTCAAAGTTTTTGATTTGATGAATAAGCTAAACTTTCAAACTCATCAACTACGATTCCCAAAAAAATATAAAATTCAAAGTTGGAATCAACCTTGCATCAATATCCATGGAGTTATATATTACATATATTTTTATGGGTCAATGATCAACAACAATCGCACAACCTTTTAGGACAAGTTATTCACACACCAACGTAGGCCAAATAAAAACTCTAAGCACACTCATATAACTAAATAATAATTCACATATTCTTTTGATATCAAATAACTATTTTAGGATCCATTTGATATCACAAGCCCATTCGGAATCAAAATTATTATCATAGACTGGGATGGGTTCAAATATATATCACATATTTATTTTGGTCAAGATAAATATCACACATCTACTTTAGGGAAAAATTATATGCCACCACCATACATATATCATTCATCCATTTTAAGCTAAACTATTATCATACATGTCTATTTGGGATCAAATTATCATCATACATCTAAATATATATGATTGACTCTCAAATCAAATTATTATCACACACCTTTTTCAAAACAAATTATTATCACACGTCCAATTTGGGCCAAATATATATCACACATCCCACGTAGACCAAATTATTATCACATATATGCCTTTAGACTAAATTACTATCACAACTTGGAGCCAAATATATTATTGATGCTTTTATAAGTCAAATAATCCAATAAAGTTGTACGACTCTAACAACATATTCTTTCCATTATAAAAGAAAAAAAAACTTTTGAGTAAAAGTATAATTATAAGTATACCTTTCTGGCCAAAGGCATACTTCTCAAACACTTTTAATCGTGTAGAAATTTTCTACTCCCGAAATGTCATTTAATTCCAAGACATTAATTCATTACTTCTTATATTCAAACTCAACAAGGAAATAGGAAAAAGTTTAACAAAGTATGAGAGCAACAACTTGACATGTGTACTCACCTCAATAAAAAAAAATGCCAAAGAAATAATTTCAAGTTAGCAGCAATGAAACCGCCTAAATAGGCTCTTAATCATGTTATCAAGAGTTATAATTACTGACACATTATCTCAAATGTACTATCATGATCTGTTTTTGCACGTGAATGCATGAGAATTGAGTAAGATCAATTTTTCATTAAAAAAAAGTAGCTTCAAACGAGTCAAGCTTTGTGGTATTCTAAATCATTTCATATTTCACTTTTCTACGCTTTGAAATATCTTTTCTTGGTCAAAAAATGCTCAATCTTCTAAAACCATTTACACTTTCCAAAAGAACACTTCTTTTTCCTTTTACTCCAGAGAAAAGGTAAAATAACTTTAGAGTATATCACTCATTCTTATCTTCAATTAACTGATTCAAAATTAGTGTCCACAATTTGACATCTCATAATGCCTAAATATTTCCTTGAAGACTGCCTAAAATCACCAAATTGTCCAATTATAAATCTTTCATTTAAAAAAAATAAATTCCTTATACATTTAACAACTAAAAGCTTCCAAATCTTCTTTCTTTTCAAGATTAACAGTAATACTTATTCAGTTCACAAAAACACCCTTGTTAGCTCCTTGATTAATTTTTGATTTGTACCTATCTCTTAAGTAGACCTGATAATATTAAATATGATTATATGAATGACACAGATAAAGTTAAAAATACAACATGACATAAATACATATATCGAAATCTATATTACAATTATTAATGTATTAAATTTTATATAAATATAAAGTACCTTAAACACAATAATGACATGAAAAAAATATGAATATGATAAAAATACATGAATTACCAAATCTACTCTCTGCACATATCTTTTATCCAATTTTGGTTATCTAACATTTTGTCTAATTTTTCCGCTCAAAGTACTTTTTTATTCACAATTTGTAAATCTAGATTCATAACTAACAAAATGCAACTTGCATGTCTGCCAAATCTTTTCTATGTATTAAGATTTGTCCATACATATGTATAATAATGACCATGTTTGACAAAATTTTAAATGGGCTTTAAAATCTAAAGGAAGATTTACCCAGTAGATCAAAGAAAAATCAAATAAAAGAATTACTATATTCCACCTCCAAGGTTGGAAGATTAGACACAATCCTACTTGCTACCACATTTTCTATTGTCATTTCTTCTTATTAAAAGGTGGCTATTGTGGTTTTTGGAAGTTAGATAATCAAGGAAGAAAACAAATGAAAGTTTTCTTTTCTATAGCAAAATAGGTGTAACAGACATCATCAAGCAAGAAAATAAAAGGAAGGTTATATTCTTTTATTTAAAGGCCCTTTTTTAAAAAAAAATGAAAATTAGATTATTTTTCTTTTCATTTTCTCTTGGATCATTAAGTTATTTAAACAACAAATTTAAAGAAGAATGGCTACTTATTTAATACCTTCGTTTATGTTAAACATCAAAAATGTTTAAGGAGGTATGAATGTTGTTGTGTATTTTAATGACAGTAAGTGCACGTTATCATTAACAAGTAATAAAGAAATAAGTATAAAGTATCATCCCATAAGGATTGATTGATTACCAACTACTGAAATTATATTAACTCTAAATTTATTTGAATTAATTGCAAATTTATATGAAAAAATGGAAAGAAAAAAACTAAGAAAAACACAAAAATTAAGTAGAGAAATATCGATTAACTAGAAGCCTAGGGTATTTGACTCCACCATAATTAATTTGAATTGATTTATCCATCTTATTAATCTAAAATTATTATCCCAATTGCTAGTTAGGATTCCTTAAATTTTCCACTAACCTCTCCTAAGTCTAGCGAAAATACCCTTAAATGCTAATTCACTATATCCCTATAGATGAATGAGAACACTTTAGGATTCATTAAGCTTTAGGCTCTTCTTAACGATTACACAAACCATGCTCATAGACTCACATATCACATGCAATTTATATCATTCAACACAATAAACTAAGACACATAAATCTCCTTTTGGTCGCATTATGATGAACCCATCATTTAAACAATAAAAAATACTCAATTAGGAAAAATAATTCATCAATTAAATTGAAAAGATAATTTAAAACTTCATAATTAGGCTACATCAAGGCCTAGAAAATAAATCTAGTTCATGCTAAAAGTAAAAAGAATCCCAAAAATTGTTTTAAACATGATTAGAGATAAATAGGAAAAGAGAAAAAAAAAGAAACTAGAATTGTTGGTGACTTTATAGCCATGTTCGTCTCTTCAAATCCAATAGCCTACAATCTTTATTTCAAACCTAAAATATTGTATTTATCTTTCTGTGATGTGGGGCCAACTAAATAAAACTAGGGTGAAATCTCGAGTAACACAATGCCTAGGCACTACGAGCGTCTAGGCGCTACCTGCTCCGGAAATTTTTTAGGAATTGTGTTTTAATGCCTAAACACAATCTTCTTTACTTATAATGTTTCAAAAGATCCTTGAATTATATAGTTTGAACAAATTTCATCTGAATTGCAAAATAAACTTGAAACATATATAAATGTTTCTAGAATTTCTCGAAAACTAACAAAATATCAAGTAAAACAATATCTAATTCATGGGAATAAACCCATTCATCTGGTGTTATTAGATTATTTCAAATAATATATAATTTAAAACTTAAAATTACTAGTTTGCAAAGATTATCAAACAAATAAAATAATTATAGAATTTTGACATGATTGAAGTGCATGTCATCTAACTAAAAATAACATAAGATATTATATGATAAAGGTTCATGCAAAACTAAACACTAACAGAACATGTCTTAACTATGATGTAAAATCTTTCGTCATAGTTTTTGCAATTGATATAATTTAATAGTGACAAAGTTGCAACAAAATTTATTTTAAAAAAAAAAGACATTTCTTATGAAAAAAATTAGAGATGTATTTGTGACAAGAAAGTGAGGGGATTAATATTCTATCACAAAATCTGTCAAAAGATTTGTCTGTAATTAAAATAAATTTTTGGCCAACATTTTATGATGAAAATGTTCGTCAAAAATTTAAAAATCATAAATACTGATGGCATATAGTAAAAGAGTTGTGACAGATTTATGTAGTGAGGAGTTATGATAAAAATTTTGTCACTACATTGTGAAAACATATTTGTAATGAACAACATTAATAACATAAAAATAAATGTTCAATTAAATTTTCATTCTACATTAACTAAAATAAATATTTAATTAAAATTTAAAATTTAAGATTTTCGTTTTACCCAATATAATTTTAATATAATTTTTTTTATTTTAAAACATAAAAACTATACTTATCTTTTAATTGTAAATTAATTTCATTCTAAGGTCTTTCAGTAACTTCAAACTTTTTTATTATTTATATTAACATAAATAATATATTAGAATAAAGTTAAACCTTACTCAGTAATTAAATAATAAAGTTAATCAATAACTAAAGAGCAAAATTGTAAAAGGACCAAAGTTACGGCTAACGATAAGCAGACTAAGAAAAAAAATTACTAAACTCTAAAGCAAGGCCTCAACCTCTTAGATTTATCATTCAACTCTCTCACTCTTAGCCCTAATTTCTAAAGCTTGCAGGCAACCACCTATTTTTTGCTTTTCCATTTTTTCCCTCAACCTCTAAAAAACCCTATCCAGATAGTTTTCTTCTTATATTCACAATCAGATTATAATTTTGCGTCACCATCCACTCAATCATTATTTCTATCATAATCTGTTTATAATTTTTGTTGTTTGAAGTAATTTTTGGTTGATATATGCTTAAGCTAATCTTACAAATTTTTGTTAGCTCTTTGTTTGGTTTTTATCTTTGAATAAATGGAAAAAGAAACTTATAATGATTCATTTAGTTGCATTGGTTGAGATTTGATTATTAGTCTCAACTTTTCACTCATGTCTAGAAATAGGCTCGGGTTTTTTGTCCCATTTTTATTTATTTATGTATTTATTTTGTTAGAGATTATGCTATGGTATATGTATTTCTCAATGGGTACTTATGTTATGATGTTGTGGTTGCTAGATTGATGTTACTATCGCTTTTCTTTTTTATTCATTTACAAAATTTCAAATCTCTCTTTAGCAAAAGATTTCATCATCTGTTTCAATTGGCTTGGAGTTGTTTGATGGTAGTATTTTTTTTATTTTTGCGTGTGTATTAGCAATTATAAAAAAGAAATTGGACTAAATGGAGAAAATAAAGTGAATATATTTGTGGCCTGACTTTCTGATTTTTGTATATAATTGAATTTATTGTAAATGCTAATTAATTTTTCCATAAACTGCTCTTATAAAAAAAGTGAAAACCAATACTTATTTTGTAATCGTTGTCACACCCCAAATCGATGGATTGAAAATGTAATGATGTTGCATACTTATGGGACGAATCCCCTAAGCATGCAAGGCAACAAACATCATACTAACTAAAACTTAAAACTCCAAGTTTAATATTTACAACTCTTAAGTCTCCCAAAGTTTTAACAGTACACCTTGATGAAAAAAATACCAAATATTTTTCTAACAAACAAATCAACTAAATCTGATATCCAATTATTTACATTCCAAAATATCTTAAAACTAAAAGCATATGCTAAACTTGCAAACGAAATCTCTCGTCAAAAGTAAGCTCCAAAGATGCATATACCGATATCTAAAAAGGCATAAGAAATTAAAGGCATGAGCACAAATACTCAGCAAGTAACCAACATTCCTTCAGTTGGATTAAGCATGTTGAAAACATTTAGGCCAAAACTATATACAGTAATAATTTGAGAACAAAATTGGGTAGTCTAATATTGAATAAACATGCTAATTTCAAAATCATATTATTTTCAAAATCAGGTTAATCAGATAACAAAGCTAAGCAAAATTTCAAAAACTATTTATTTTCAATAGTCTCCTATAACATACTAAAATTACATTCAACTCCTACGGCATAAGTTTAAACAAAAACCACTATTCGCAACCGGTAGCACGATTAGAAACAAAAACCATTATTCTAAACCAGTGGCATGGTTGGAGCATAGTTATACTAGGAGACCAAACAAAACAAAACATGTTTTCAGATTACTCAACTATACAAAAGCAAGAGTCATGTGCTTCACAAATCGCTTCTCGTACAAAGCAAATTTTAGATTTTCTTTCGAAACATGTTATGTGGTAATTTTATTTATAAAAATAAATAACAAATAGGTTCATACATAAACTTGAACAAAATCATATTCAAAATTAAATCAAAATAAAAAACACTTTTCAAAATCAAAACAAAGAAATTCATGTACACAGTTGCATGCTTAATATGGTTTAGCAAATTAAAGGACAAAACAATTATTTATCATATACAAAGTTAAACATGTTAAGGCTAATTTTTAGGCTACCAAAACAGCACCTAAACTTGCTAAACCGGAACCAAGAAGTAACAAACCTAACTTCTCAAGGCCTATTAATTGGAACAGTTTTCAAATTATAAACTAAGATTATTGATTAATCTAAGCAAACCAAAACATTTTTTTTATCAATCTAAGACACTTAGTGTATGTGGCAACTCTTCCTGAACTAAAATTATTTACAAAACCAAACTACTTCTTTTATAATTTAAAAAATATAATAACATTTAAAATTTAAAAAATATTTGCTAATATAGAAAATCAATAACAAAATTACATATGGTTATAAAGAATCATAAGATTAGTAAAATATTAGTTTTTATAAATTTTTCTTCTTAAAAATCTAGTTTTCAAAATATGGGAACTCAAAAATAATTTAATAAAAATATATTTAATCGTGCTAAAATTTAATAAAATTCAAATATTCAAACTTTATACTGTTTGTAGCAAAATAAATCAATTATTAAATAAAAATAACTTTTAAAGTAATTAAAAATGAAATTTCATAAAATGTTGAAATTTCAAATTTTTTATGATCATTTTGCTCACTTTGAGCACTTGTATCTAACTCACAAGGTCAAATCCAAAGAAGTATTTGGTATCAAAATGATTACATATCGTACTTAAAGCCAAATTTTGTGTCAATAAGAAAATTGATTAAAATCCTATTTTATGAAGGCCAAAAGTCACAAAATTATCATTTGGTTATTAAAAAATTTGAGTTTCAAAAACTATTTGGCTTATTTGAATCCATTAAAACTCCAAATCCATGCAAACATTAGTGATGTTTTAAAGCACAATCTCATAGTAGAAATATAATAGTATATTATAAAATTTTATTTTGGCAAAAACATATTCATATAGCCTAAGTTTCGGGGGTTAGGATTTTGGGAATTATTACAAATTGTCAAAATGTTCTAGGTTTTTTGAGTTTACAAATTCATTTAGACACTTTTGGACTTCAATTCTCTTAACACGAGACTTATCTAACTAAATTAAAAATACCACTGGAAAGATCACGCTTCCTACTATAAAAACTATCAAAGTTTCAAAAAAATAGTTGTCGAAAAAAAGAAGTTTCGGCAACCCAAACTTGGGTCATTGAAACTGTCAAAAACCCATTTTTAGAATATAAAAAAAAATTATTTCTCACACAATATAAATCTGATTGATTTGCCACAAGAATTGTATAAAGATCTTTCTATCAATACCCACCATGTTCCCAGAAAGTCACCGGAATGACATTGGAAAAATTTTAAAGTTAATGAATGTTAAAACTAAAATATGGGTTTTGTAGTTAACCTATTAAAAATGTAAATTTGATAGAATTTAAGAACAAAAATACCTTAATCCTTTGATGTCAAGCTGAATTTCAATCCCAAGCTCTTTTTTTTCTAAAGTTTTCTATCCTTTCTGTGTATTTTTTTACTACTAAAAATTGTCCATACTTTTCTTTTCAACCTCTCTTCCTTTTTATCAAACCCTAATATTTTAATAAAAAACAATCTATGATGGGCTTGAGTGAAAAGTTTTTACAAGAAATTTGGGCTTTTATAAATATTTTGGGCTAGGTATTACAACAATAATAGTATCATTATGATGATATGATTTCATTATTTCTTTAAACCAAATATTCTTTAATTAGCCAAATTTCTGATAATATGATTTCAATATATAATTTGTCTTGTTCAATGCCAAAAGAAATGAAATCAATTATTACTTCATCATCCATAAATGATGTAATCTTTCACTTCTTGCCAACTAAGTTGCTTGTGTAGAATAGTAGTATATTTGTTTTATATATATATATATATATATATATATATATCTTTATATATATATGAATTAATTTTAAGCAATTTGATTGTTTTAAACAATATAAGAGCTCTATAATACTTTTTGACATTGGGAATTTAAAAATTAAACTTAAATTAAAAATGTATAATATTATTATATACTTTAATTTTAATGTTTTCATTGTTATATGTCTATTACTTGACATGTGAGTTTATTAATTTTTAAAATTACTCTATGTTAAGTGATCATTCTTAGATGAATGCTCAGGTTGATAAGAAAATGTATCATCACAAAAAGTTTATAAAAGAGTTAAATAATTTGTAGATTTTGCATTTTCACAAAAGTCATGTGTTAGTCCAAAAAACATTAAGTGTCCGTGTAGCAAAAGTGACAACAAAAAAGTTCAAACTTGAAATGATTTTATCGTCTCTATTCAAAAAGTTTTGACAAATGGTTATAAGGTTTGGCTCTCATGTGGAGAGTCTTTTATTAGTAATTTGGTTAAAGGTAAATCTTCAAGTAAGATAAATGATGTGAATCCATATAGCAGGATAGTTATTAATGCTACTGATTCTAAATTTGATTAAAGTTGGAAAGAGTTTCATGTTTATGATGAATTACCACATCATAATGCCATTAAGTTTTTTTTTTCTCTACTGAATGATGTTGATAAGCTTTTGTGGCCTGGTTGTTTTTAAAGACATACAAAACTTTCTGCTATGTCTCAGTTTCTAAATGTGAAGTCAAAGTTCAATATAAGTGAAACTTGTCGTGATCGCATCATGTCTATAATTAAAGATATATTTTTGAAATATAAAAAATTGGCTAGCAATTTCTATGAAGCAAAGCAAATAATTACGAACTAGAGTTTGGTTATAGTAAAATACATGATGTGAAAATAATTGTATGCTATTTTATGTTGAATTTGAGTCAATGGCTAAGTGTTTGGTGTGTGATCATCCATGGTATAAAGCTACATCAAGTTATAGTAAAAAAAAAAAAACTTTCGAAGTCGGGCGTTACTTATCACTTATACCAAGGCTTTAAAGACTTTATATGTCTACCAAAACTTATGAACACATGACATGGCATACTCATTGATGTGGCACTTAAGGAAACTTAGACAACCGGTTAATGATGAAGCATGGCAACTCTTAGGTCATACTCACCTTTCATTTGTGCATCGAGGGTTATGTATTACTGGGTTTAATCTTTTAGGTCATTTAATAAACCATATTCGTGTTGGCAGGTAATCATTTTTGTTTATAATTTACCCCTATGGATGTGCATGAAGCAATCGTATTTATTGTTAAATATGGTTAATTCAAGTTCGAAAAGTTCGGTTAAGCATTAGATGTGTTCTTAAGGCTTTTGATAGATAAGTTGACATTGTAGAATGTTGGAGTTGAAACTGTTAATGCTTTTAAGAGACAAAAAAATATGTTAGACATCACTTTTATGGACAATTAGTGATTTTCTCACGTATGCTATTATTAAGGTAAGTACTAATAGGCAGTTATTTTATCATTATTGCATAGAGCGAAGTGAGGTTTTCAATTAAGTTATGATGGTAAAACATCAATTTTTTTTATTATCAACGACAATTTTTACCTTTATATCATCCTACAAGAAGCAAAAGGTTAACTCAAAATTTGGTATAGAGGATGATCTCCCGATTCATTGATTATCTAGGGAAAAATATTATCATAAGCACGTGCACTGCTTCATGTGATATTAGGTAAATTACATGAGAAGGAAAAAATAATTCATTTTGAAGATAACTCATGATTAAATGAAAAAAAAAAGTGTCTTTAGGAAGTTATCTTATTGGCACTCAAACCTTATTTGTTATAATTTGGATGTATGCATATTAAGCAAAATGTGTTTGAGAATATGATTAACACGATAATAGATATTAAGGATCAATCCAAAGATAATGTAAAGGCTAGAATGAATGCAAAATTTCTTTGCAAATGGCTTGGATTAAAATTGGATGAATATGATGGGAGACTTTTCAAGCCAAAAGCAGCTTTTTACTTTAAGTGGGAGCAAATAAATGATGTGTGTAAATGGGTCAAAACATTGAAATTCCCTGATTGATATGTCTTGAACAATGCGAAAAGTGTATGTGATGAAAACAAGTTTCATGGCTTTAAGAGTCATAATTATCAGGTGTTTATGTAATTTTTGCTTCCAATTGCTTTCTAAAATTTGTTGCCAAATCCATTTTGGGAAACCATTACTGAAATGAGTCATTTTTTAAGGATATTTGCTCTATAAAATTATAAGTAGAGGACAGGGAAGTCTTAGAAAAAAATATTATGGAGATACAATGTAAGTTAGAGGAATCTTTTCGTCAAGATTTTTTTATTCCATTAAACATTTGCCAATTTGCCAATTCACTTAGCATATGAGGCTAAAGGTGGTGATCAGTCTATTATTGTTGGATGTACCTTTTTTAAAGATAAATATTTTCATATAATTCATATTAAGAATAACAATATTCTAATAATTAATATGATCATTATTTATAATGATTAGATATATGCATCACTATAAAATAAGGTAACAAATCAAGCATATGTTGAAGCAACTATTTACGAAGCTTAGATTGTTCAAAAAATAACAACATTTTGATCATATTATTTCAAGCTTCATGTCCCAATAAGATTGAATTGAGTTTTATGCAATGATAATGGAGGTGAAATGGAGGCAATATGATGGTTATCAATTTTCATTCACCCTAGTTGACCATTTAGTCTTAAAGGTGTTTGTCGATATCTTTATGATAATAAGTTAAAGGAGTAGAGATATATGTTTTATTGAATAGCGAAGAGACATGGCAATATGTTGGTAAATTATGGCTTTGAATAGTTAAACTAATATTTACTTTTAATTTACAAAAAGATTAAAATTTCAAAATTACACTGTAAAATTTTAAAGAGGTAAAATAGATCGAAAAAGCAAACATTAGTGATGGTGAACTTAAGAAATTACCTGAAAAAAATTTTTCATCACGATCGAAAAAATTGTAAGTAATTTACTTAAAGTTATGAAGCTAGTTTAATGTATTTCCAAATAGTTTACTAGTAACTAATATTTTGTTATAGGTTTGAAACAATAAAGATCATGTTGATAGCTGTATAATGGAAGTAGCTTTTGGTCTTTAGCGTATAGCTAACTTTTACAAAGATTACTATGTAAATGTTTGTTTTAAATGCAATTGCTAAATAATTATAAATGTGATTTTTATGGGATATTAGTTGATATTATTGAGTTAGAGTATGTTGGCATTAAAAATAAAGTTACATTATTTAAATGTCATTGGTTTGACATTGAAAATAGTGTTAAGGTGCACCTTTGTTATGGTCTTGCTGAAGTGAAGCACAAATTTAACCCTTTAACCAACGAGCCATTTGTTTTGGCTTAACAAGCTTAACAAGGTATTACATTATTTATCGTTTTAAAAGAGGAGAGAGACATAATCGGTGGGATATTTTTAAAATTAAATCTAGTAGATTTTACATATCATTACATGATAGTGACTATTAAAGTAAAAGAGTTTATGGGTTTTACCAAAAAGATGATTTAACAGTGTATTTGGTTTGCTGTAATAAAATTCTATTATAAACAAATTCCAGCGAGCTACAATAATGTGACTATTTAGTTCGTAGAATGGCTATTCCATGAAATAGCCTGTTATGGCCTTATTCCACAAAATCACTAAATAGCCATTCAATGCCCCCACTAAATGGCTATTTTGACCTTAGACAGAAAAAGAAATTGCTTTAGGTATATGGATCCCCTACAATTCGAATCCCATGTTGTCTTTTTCCACTGAACAAACCTATTGCATACAGCTATTCCATTCTATTCTTGCTTTATTTTTTTCCTACAAAATAGTTATCCTATTACAGCTTTATTTCATTCTAGTGAACCAAACATAACATAAGTGTTGGTGTAAGCGGTCTTGAATGAGTTGATTCAGTTTTAGATTTGCAAGAGGAAAACCAAAAAGATGATGATGAAAACAATGAGCATTTATTTGGAGACTATGAAGAAGATAATGTTTCCACGGATAAAAAATTGAAGTTCAACTTGTTTACTAGTGATAATAGTGATGATCCCTCTGAAGACCTTGAAATGAGGTTAACTAGGTCAATGCTTATTTAAGTGAAAAATATATATTTCTATATATTTTAAACATATGTTTTTTGAATTATCAATACTTTAATGTGATATGTTATTTTCATGTTGATTTTTTATCACTATTACAATTCAGATAATGAGCATTTGTTTTTAGCAATTTATCTTTTTCTTTTTTCATTATGTAGGAACATGTTGCCAAGAGTTGAAAGTAAAAGTTCTCCAGTAAGACAAGGAGGTATAATGATCTTAAGGAGCTAAATCTCAAAATACTTGCAGTCCACTAGTGATGTTGGATGTTCGTGACAAGTCCATCTATTTATCCATCTCTATCACAAACTTTCATCAATCATAGACAAATAGTGGATGCATCTTTCACTTAACCTTCAGTTGTTAAGCCTAACTTTGATCCATCTACTATTGTCGAGCTTATTGAACGAAGTAATAAAAAAGGCAATGAAGATGAGTCTACTCCACAACTCGTAAGACAACAAATTCCTTCTTGAATCTAGTTATAATTTGAATATTTTACAAACTTCATATTTCTAACAATTAAAAGTTATATGATACTAAGTTCTAACATATATAAAAAGTTATGAAAGTTATGGACTTATTTAAGCTGAATTGGAATGTTATAATACATTAATATGTAAAGATGAAAAGAAAATGGTACCAAGTACAATTACAAACATATTTAAAGCTTACTATAGTGAACCATAGAAAACATGGAGGAAGGTGCCTGAAACCCATATAGCTACCTACTAGAATACTTCTCTATTATTATTTACAAAAATAGTTAAATTTTATCTTATTTAGATGACCTATCTTTTAATTTTAATTGTATATTTTTTTAAAGGCAAAATCTAAATGGCCTAAAAAGGAAAACTACTATGATATATGGTAAAAAATTGATGGGAGCCAATTTAGTTGTATGATGAATAAAACTCGATAACAAGTTATACATGACGCCAACATAACATGTATTAATGATACAAAAGATTTTTTTTCCTAAAGTGGGTGGACAAAGCGAATTGGGCATGGTTAATTAACAATGCATGGGAAAAAGATGAATGGAAAGGAACAATGTTGCTGCATGAGTTAATTGCCTCATTGAAAAAGAAAGGTTAATATCAAAACATGCATGTGGAACCGTGCCTATTGTTCTCCATGGAAAAAGAATGTTGTGTAATGTTTCGAAATAATAATGTATTAATTGCTTACTTTCATGATATTCATTAATATTTATGTAAATTATTGCAGGAAAAAGAGCTTAGGCATTTTGTAACTAAACCTGAGGTATTTGATTATACTCATAAGCTATCAATTAGTGAATTTGTGGATAAGAAATCCAAATATGTCACTGTAAGTAAACTTTACGTAGTAGAACTTAATTCTAGTTTCATGTTAGGCAAAATGAACAGATATTAACCTTCTTATTTATATTATTGTAGAAAATATATGTTGCTGCATTTACATAAAAGTATGATTAGGTGATATTTCTTTACAACCCCAATTTGATGTCGATAGATGGCATTAAACAGTTTATGGCAAAGGTCACTAGCGTTTGTGTAGGTTTGAAAAATAGGGCCTTTGACATATACTTAGCATTGCTCGTCCTTTGAGGTTATTTTCATCTACTTTTGTTGCTTTTAAATGTTCTTTAATTTAGACTAAAAATGTGGACCAAATTTTGAATTAAGTATTGCAACAATTAGATAGAATTTTAGTACCATGCCACCAAGAAGCCTTAAGAGGCATGGGTTACCCAATCCACCATTGGAGGTTTCACTAGTAGCTTATAGACAACTCGATGATTATGTTCACGACAATGATGATGATGAAGCTTAATTTAGTGTATGTTTTAAATGTTTTCAAAATTTTAATTTAATATTTATCTTAACTGATATTTATGGTTTAAGTATGATTTCTAATATGTTAGGACTTTATGACTTATTATCTTAAGATAGTTTAACTCAAGAAGTACTTTAGTACATTTATTGGCTAAAGTAATCAAGTACTCTTAAAACTTGATCATCTTTATGCTTTAATTTGTTAGTTACAAAGATGAATAGGTTTGTTATGATGAAATTTGATTGTGGTTGATTGGTTGTAATTGATATTTGCTTGGTTATTGTTATTTTCTTTACGATAGAATAATTTGTGACAAGATTTAATGATAGACCTTAAAACTGTGATGGGAATTGTGACAGAATTTCATAATTTGTGATAGAATTAATGATGGATCATAAATTTGTGATGGAATTAGATTATAGTAAAGAAAATAGTGATAGAATTTATGTGGAGACAAAATGTTATGAAAAAATAGTAACAGATGTTATATATTAAGATAGATTAGGATAATTTAGTAATAGACAAAGTGACAAAATTTATACTAGAGTAGTTTGTGATAGTCTATTTGTGACAGAATTTAGTGACAGGTACAGTGGCATAATTTATGTGGAACAAAAAATTGTGACAGTAAGTTGGTGACAAAATTTAATTTTGTAACAAAATTCAATGAAGAAAATAGTGATAGACTTTAAACTTTGTGACAAAATACAATGACTGGCAGTTCCCTGAGTCAGCCAAAAATTATGATGGAAATTTTAAAGCTTTTGACGGAAACACCATCACAAAGTTCATGATAAAATCAATCAAATTAATGACAGTATTATTAGTAAGGGGTATCTAGAACCAAAAAAAAAAAATCATTAATTCTATCACTGAATTTAAAGTGTTATGGATTTATCGAATTTTATGATGGTTTTTCATCACTGCTTAAGTAATTTTTGGTAATGAAAAATTTTTTAAAATTGCTCATTTTTGTACATTTAACCTATCTAAATATTTAAAAAAAAACTTATGTCAATAATTAAAGCTATACTCATAGTTAATATATACCATACCAATGAGCATAGCAATTTTTGTACTAGTATTGGTATTGGTATTGGTATGTTCCAAGATACTTTTCAAGTTTACTGATATTATCTAATATTTTCTTCATAACTTATGTATACTATTTATTGGCACATGTTTGCACTTGATTTATTTATTTTTGAATATATAATTTTATATTTTAAAAATAAATAAACTAAAAATTTGAATATTAATAAATTAGCCCTTACTTGCAAAGTTTGTCTCATATGCAAATTATGTCAAATTATTATAAAATTTATTATTTTTTATTTTAATGTAAAATTAAGTACAAAAATGAAGAAAATTAATGTAAAATTTAATTTGTTATTTATATTTAACTAATATAAATTTATTACTTTAATATTAATATAAATTAATTATGAAGATTAAAAATTAATATAAATTTTAACTCTTATTTGTTTATATCAAATAAATTGATTTATTTTTTCTAAGGGTAGCAAAAATTAAAATTTTCAAAATATAATAATTTCATATAAATCTTTAATTTTTATTTATTATCAAATTAATCCATTTAATGAAAGAGATTTAAAAAAAGTAAACTTTTTATTTTTTAAATTAAATAAATCTTATTGTTGCAAAAAAATATATATAATCGCAAGTTAATAATATGATGAATAACAATGACTATTTTTGTTAGTTTAGAAAACTTTGCACATTCGTTATTTTATATATATTATAGATATAAATATTTTCATTACATTATAGTTTAATATATAAATATAGATTTTAAATATTATCAATATTTGATAACCATAATTTTCAAACAGTTAATAAATCAAATAAATATAAAATATTAGAAATATATAAAAAGTTATAATTCATTAGCTCAATTTAATGAATATATATTATTTTTGAATGAAATTATGAAAAAAAATAAAAAATATTTATGAGAGAGATTTTATTAACAATTGATTAAAAAAATGAAAAGATTAAAGGAAAAATCGTATTCGAACTAATACAAATTGAAAGATGAGTCAATTTAGCAGCCAAAATGGTGTAGAGACTTAAATGGACCAATGTACCTTGAAACTTGTACGATACCAATAAAAAATAATATAAATAAAATATAAATATTTAGCATTCTTAAATGGACTGACATCCATTTTGCTCATGTTAAGGGTGCCTTTTGATCGGAAATTTTAAGAAAGGAATTCAATTCTAAAAAAACTTTTATTGAAATAATTAAGTTTTAATTTTAAATGCAAAATAGCATTAGGCTTAGCTTTAATTTTTTTCTTTAAGAATGCTAAATATTTATATTTTATTTATATTATTTTTTATTATGCTATATTTAAAATATCATATTTTAATATATTAATAATTAATATTATATAAATTTAATATGTTCAAATAATTATCTCATATTTATATAATTTTTTATAAAATAAAATATTTTTATCATATTTTAATTAATTTTTTTATATTATATAATAATATCGTATTAAAAATTACTAGAATAACTTGCGATAGTATTGCATACCCGACAAAACTTTGTTTTTTCAGCAGGAATAAAACAAAAATAAAAGTGTCATACTAGAAAACAAAGAGAAACACAAATAATAATTAACCCAAGCAAAAAATGAAAAAAAGTAGGCTTATTTTTCCGGGTTCCTCTTTCTTAGCTAGTCTTCATCCCTCTAACTTTTCAGTGTACGGGAAAAAGTTTCAGAGGGAGTAAAAGATACAAAGAAGAACAACACGAAAAAGTGGTTAAATGTTGGAAGTTCAAAGCATGTGTTCTTTTATTTGCTCCGTTCCCTTCCCTTTCCTTCCCCAATTTTGTTTTCACATTTCTTCACTTATGGTAGAACTAGAAGAATTTGGCCTTCTTACAAATCGCCCCTGCAATATTAATTATCAACAAACCTTCAATCCAATATACAGTAATATTTTTGTTTTTAATTTGTATTTACTCGCTGTCTTCTATGTAACTAATTATGGTTAAGAGGGAAGATGAAACCTCATTTAACTCACTTTTATCACTGCCCTTATAATATATTATATACTCCTTCCATCCTTTCTGTCTCTACCAAATTTAAATCCAAATACAATTATTATAACTTAAAACAAGCAACAATTAGTTTCATTTATTGGTACATATTTTCACAACTGCATTTTTGTTATACTGTTTAGAACTCTTTACTACTAATTAACGGATTGTAAAAATAAAAATAAAATATGATGGCATAATCATCAGAACCATCGTGTCACGATTCCACATTGATTTATTATTATTATTATTATTATAAGATCTCGTCATATTTAATTGAACTGGGAACGGGACCCACCCAAAAATTACTAAATCAGAATATTTTTAGAATAATTATCAAGTATAATAAAAGTATATTTTTTTTAATTTTATAAGTGAAATAAAAAAATTATTATGTATTTTATTCATTTGTTTTTTATTTTTTAAGCATATAAAAAAATGTGTTTTAGTTTTTTTAACCCTTGCCTGTAAGATTGAAAAAGCTCAATGTACTTAATAATCCATAATTTTTAGGATTAAAAGCTCAATTTTATTTATTTTTTGGTTGAAAATTTAATTAGATAACTAAAAGAAAAAATTCATTTTAGCATTTTAATGATTTTAAAATTGATTTTTTAACCTAAAATTATGTAGTGATTTTTGTCCCCCTAATTTTTATTATTTCATATATTTTTTTTTAACATTTCAATTTAATACAACCATTTTTTATATAAATACTAAACACTCGAAAATTCAAAACATATAGTTCTCACAGCACGTAAGTTTAAGACATAGGATTTTCAAACCGAATTTTTTTAAAAATCAAATATTTATTAACAATAATACTAAATTAGAAAGTAAGAAGAAACCTTCATTCTGGGGCGACGATCAGCTGTGAAATTTTGGACTTGATGCCTGATTTTGCTAGAGAAATGGCGCGTACGCCGTTTTTCTTTGTAGCGAAGCACGCTTGCCTCCCTCACTCCTCCGCCTTCCGACTCCGAGAATAAATCGATCTCCGCCAGCCTGGCCCTGGCCTGCCCCATAAGTTGAATCAAAGTAAAATTAATGATTCAAAAAATCATTTTCATTCGCATTCTGCCAGAACTAGTCCGATACTATAATTATATTACCCAAAAATGACTCCTATGCCTCAAAATAATAATAAAGCCAAGCCAACAGGACAAAATAAAATGATTAAATAACTTTAATATCTATTTTATATTTATCTTAAACTTTAAAAATGTATCAATCATGATTTTAATCTTATTTTTCGTATTAATCAAATTCCTCTCGTTAGTAAAAACATTAAGAAAAAAAAAAGTTAAATGATTGGTGCTTCTTGTCTAACACAACAACAAATAGACATGCGATATCTATCATTTAATCTTTTTTTCTAACGATTTTACTAAAGAAAGAACCTAATTAATGAAAAACATTAAAATTAAAAATTTGATTAATATATTTTAAAATTTAAAAATTAATATAAAATATACTTTAAAATTCAAAAAGCACGCGTGCTATTTACTCAAATAAAATAATGGCCTTTGAATTAAAGAAAAGTAGTACCACTTATTAAAAAAACATTTTTTTTAAAAATTTTAATCTTCATACTAAAAATAACGCAAAAGAGAAAACATTTGAGTATTGAAAAAAAATAATATTATTATTATTATCATTATTATTAAAAATAAAAAAATTTTGATGATGAGTTTCCTTATATACATTTATTTAAATTATTATTTATAATAATTAATAATTATTTTTATAAATTTTAATACATTTTAAAATAAATTAAAATATTCGCTCTTAAAACATCATAAAATAATAAAGTAGCATTTATAAAAAGCCTTTTTTATTGACTTGGAAGGTGAAGGCTGCCCAAAGTGGGGCACTTTTTTAATTTTTATTTTTGGACCATTGGGTTTCCGTGGAACGTTAATTAAACATACTTGTAACATAAATAGGTTTTAAAAATTGCAATCATGGAAATTTTGATTTCCCAGAGGGAGATGAGAACATACATAGACGTCATTTCCAGGATCTGTAGATTCCTCTGAGAAAGGGGAGCCACCTTTGGCGTCTGACCAGGCATTCACCACCTCATCGTAATTCAATTTCAATTTCAATTGCCCGAGAACATGATTGGGCTTCGGATTTGGGTTTCCCTTTGGCATTCCCCAACTCTTTGCTTCCACTGCAACACTTGGTTTCTCCACCTCCTCCTTTTTCTTTTTCTTTTTCTCAGCTCTGCTGGTGGTTGTGGTGGCCTTGCCCTTGGCGTTCGTTTTTGGTGAGATTTGTTGCACATCTACGGTTGAGAAATTCCACCAATTCCCTTCTTCGACATGTCTCACTGCTCGTACTCCCCTCCTTAATCCAAACCCAAACCCCAATTCAAATTTCCCGCCTAATCCTAGTTCAATGGGATTCGCATACCAGGAACCAAGTTGGGTAAGCTGGCTAATTTGGGCACCCTGACATCTACCATTTGATTCATCCCAGTTGTCCTGGTTGACACTAAGCTTCCCCATAATGCTATCAATACCTTCCTCTATTTCTTCATCCAGAATCGATTCTGCATCGAAATCTTCTAGGAATTCAGTATTGAATTTCATTTCCCTGGAACCTCCTCCATCGGAATTGACTTCTCCGCTACTACTACTACTACTTCGCCAGGACTTGTCACAAAGTTTCACGACTTTTGACTCAATTAGGCAACTGGGTTTTTCTCGGATTGGTTGATTTTGGATGAAGAAACCAGAGTCACCAATTACGCGGAAAGGTAATAACAAATCAGAAGATTCACGGAAGAAAGAGTTCTGAGCTTCGGTGGACTTACGCGGATTTGTAAAGTTTTTTGTGGAAAATATACTGGGATAGGCAGTGGACAGGAGGGCCGCAGCTTCATTATAGATTTGGTTAGGGCGTTTTCGAGGGGTTCGGGGTTTTCGAGTGGCGATTGCAAGTGGGGAATTGCTGGCTTCGGAGAGGGTTGAAGAAGGTGAAGATGACGTGTGAGAAGTTCTGGTTGAAGCGGATGGACATTTTATTAATTCAAGGTCTAAAGCATAGGCTCTGCCGCCTCCGCTTAAACACGAAGACATTTGTAGATTAAAACAAGGCATAAAAAAAAACCAAACTTGAAGTCGGATTCTACTACTATGTCTATGACACAGAAATCGATTTCATGTGCAAAACACGAAATTCATTGCCTGGCAAAGGAAATCCCAACGACACAAAAAAGCAGGAATTGAGAGTTGTATTAGCAATTAGACAATGAGAGGATGAGATACAAATTTCAAGTTTATGCCCTTCATTTCAGGCAGGGTTAATTAAAACAAGGCAAGAAACATCTTAAAAAAAAAAAAAAAAAAGAGGCATGGAATTTTTTGGAATTCAAAGAAAATCCTATTGAGAAGACATAGGGTTTTGCAGAATTGGGAAGAAAATGTTCAGACCCAATTCCAACAAATGCTCAAAGTTTTTACTCTTTTTCTGGTTCCTGACTTGGGAAAGAAATGGTGCACTCCAAAAAAGTGCAAAACCCTAAACCCTGGAAGTACAATAGTCGAATTTCTTGGATTACAAAAGGCCAAACTAAACAAACAAATAAAAAAATTGTAAGCGACAAGCTTAATGCCTTTTGGTTTTCCCAACCCAAGACTATATTTTCAGCTAGTAAACATAAGGAATTACAAAACCCAGATATGCAGGCTGCCTAGCGTTTGGGCAAAAGGAATGAAATTAAAAAGAAAGACAAGAGCAGCCTTCAAAGAGTTGATAGAACACTAAAATCTGATGAGCTAAGGAGATATAAAAAAATAAACCAATCAAAAGTTAAAAAAAAATGAAAACAGGGCACGGGAAAGGAAGAGAAGAAAAGTAGAAAGAATAGGTGAGGAGGAGAAAGAGATAAAAAAGGGAGAAAGATCCGTCGGGAAATTTGTGCTGACAGACAACGCAACAAAGGAAAAGACAAAACTATTTTCGTTTATTTTATCATTTTACATGCCTTAGCCCATGCCTTCTGGCAATTCAATAATTTTATTTTATACCGCTCTTTTACCATGCGGACCTTCCTCCTTCCCATTATTTTCATATTAAACTTTGACTTCAAATTTAACTGGTAGCTGGGAACATTAACCCATTAATGTGCCTTACACCAACATTTTCAACCGACTAAAACATTAAAAATGACCTGAAAATGAACAAGCAAAAAATAAAATAGTTAATGTCAAACTGATTTTTTAAAAAAGGATAATATTTTGCTAAATGCATTTTTATAGAATCTGATTGGATGCTTGGAAATTCAATTGTTCATTACTCATAAGAATAAATTGTGTTTGCATCATTTATTTATTATCTGCATATAATTTGTGAATAGTTACGTACTATAACACAAAACTTCGTCCGTAATCTAATTGAGCAGAATGACTTGTTAATTTTATATAAAAAATTATAAAAAAAATGGATTAATTAAAGGTACTGTTTAACAGAGCAAAGAAACACCAATGGTCATTTTGATTGGATTTTTCATGTCTTGGATATATATTATTTATTTAAATTTAAAAGTTGATACAATATTTGAAAAAATTTAAGTAAAAATATTATATTCAAAAAATCGAAATTTTATTAGAAAAAATGTGACATCTTCGTAATTCCAAAGATGAAACGTGGGGCATTTGAGTAATCCAAGCATGTAATCTTAATGATGGGCAATGCTAGATTGGATTTAAATAAACGTGGTAAAATAAACCTAAACCTAAAAATTTATCTAAAAAATTTAAGCTTGAACTCGAACTAAACCTGATTTAATCAAAAAGTCAATGACCTAAACTCAAAAAAATTAGAACCTGAAATAACCTTGAACCCCAAATGATCCAAACCCGAAGTGGCTCAAACTCGAAATAGTCTGAACCCGAAGAAACTCAAACCCGAGCCTAATCCAAACCTGAACGCAAATTTATACTAATAATAAATATGATGAAATTATAATTAAATAATTTTTTATAAAGCAAAAACTTTAATTATCAATTTTATTTTAATATTTTTTAATAATGTAATTAAATGTTAAAAAATTAATATATTTTATATATGATTAACCTGCTCATTGGTCAGGGCGAGCCGAGCTGCAGTTCAAAGTTTTTTAAAAATTCAAAGCCCAAGCCCTTATTTAACATGTTCAAATATGTAGTTTAAGCCAGAATAACTGTTCATTACTTTAAAAAATATTTTTATTAATATTTGTATATTTTATAATTTAATTTAAATAAATATATATTATTTTAATTTAAAATTACTGTTCCAGACCAAGCCAGGCTGGCCCAAAACAAAAATATTAAAATCTGACTTGGGCCTAATTGGGCAAGTCTATATATAATAAAACAATAATTTATCAAAAAGTAAATCGTACTATAAGCTTTGAAAACATTGCCAACAAAGTATATTATCCATTTATCATTTTTTTTAATTTAATTAGTTAAACTCATTGAATATTAAGAGTTTATGTATATTAAAAGTAAAATTTTAAATGGTTCTTTGAATATTATTCTTATTTCAATATTGTCATTTCAAGTAATAATAATTAGAATTTGACAATAGTACAACAAAATAATAAGGTAAATTAAAAATATATAAAAATCATAATAGATAATATCATATAAAAATAAAAAAAAATCATATATTAGACTTAGACTAGCAACTAAATCTATCCATGGGTTAGGCAACCTATCCAACCCGATAAGCTCTGGTCTCAAATTTTAAGTTTTAGGCAAGCTCGGTCTCCAACATGTATTTTCAAATAAAATAATATATTTTTATTTAAATTTAATTATAAATATATAAATATTAATATAAAAATAATTTTTTAATATTATGAACAGTGTGACTAAACTGCAGGTAGGGCTAAATTTGGCTTTGAGCTAAAAATTCAAAATTTTTTCGGGCTGCGACTGAGCCCATGGAACCAAACTAAGATTTTTTAAAGTCGGACCGAGTCAAATTCGTGTCTGAGCTTACAATTCAAAATTACGTAAAATTGATTACATTTAACATAAAATCAAAAATAATATAAAAAATACTCGAGTCCAACTTGACTCGAATCCGAAAAGATACAAACTCAGATTGATCTAAATCCAAACAAGCTTAAACCAAAATTAATTCAAATTTAAATAAACTCAAGCTTAATAAAATCTAAATTCGACTTAAATTCAAAATAATCTAATCTAAACCTTTTCGAATCCACTAGTTGTCACATCTAGATTTAATCATGGTATGCCACCCATAGCTCCACCAAAATTCTATGAAGATTCACCGAAATTAAGGGTTTCTTATCTGCTAAGATGGCATCCTATTATTGGCTGCTCTAGATTTTTAGAGGCTGAGGTGGCATGTCTTTTATTGGTCGGATGATTTTCACATGTCTCAAGGGAAGGGGGGACATCTCCTGTGAGAAGCAATGATTGATTGACCCTTTCCAGCGTCTTTTGCCCTTTTTTATGGCTGTTGCTAATAAAACGCAGCGATTATAAGAACCAAACTATTCTCAAGGGTTTTGCATGTCCGCCTATAATGTTTTTAAGGTAATACCCTCACACACATATTAATTGAATTCTACTATCTTCCACCCTTCATTTTTTTGCGACTTGGGGTAAAATTGAAAGAAAATTATAGCTCACTGCAGCAAAATAAAAAATAATTTTGATATTACATTTTGACATTCAATTCAATTGTAAATATAATATAATACTTATAATCTCACATCGAAATACTTTAAAATATGTTATAATATATATATAAAAGCTTAAAATTATCCTTGTAAAATTTGTAGGATGAAATTGCGAGACATTCAAATTAAACCAATAATATATTTTTGAAAGTATCACAAGTTTAAAGGTAATTATTAGGTTTCAAAATGTATATACAAAAGAAGCGACTAATTTTAAATAATAAAGATAAAAATTCCCCGATAGAAAGTAAATAATAAACACGTCCTTCTTTTAGCCAATAGCAAGTAAGTTCCTTGAGAAAATATAAATAAAAATATCAATATCACTTAAACGTAAATTATTTTTAAAATATACTAAAAATCAAAATCGAGTTGTAAATCTTCGAAATACAATTTAATAGAATGTTTAGGCCTCTAATATAAATTGTTATAAAGTTCCTATTTTCAATGCTAATGATTATGGATAAATATAATATTATAATAAAATATAAAGTTACTAGGTAAGGTGTGCTTACAATCTCTTAATATAACATGAAAAATAATGCATTTATTTAGATTTCAAATCCAATAAATTTTTAGATCTAAATTTGGAACCTAAGCTTTTGTGCCATTGTAGGTCTCTTGCCACTTAGCTAAGAGGTTGTTAGCAAAAATTTTTAAATTTTATTTTATTAAAATTTAAATAAAATAAAATATCAATATTTTCTTAAATTACTACAAATTTAAAATGGTTTTACCTACACCTACTTAAGGATTGGGCTACCGCCCAAGGCCGAAGGCCTGTCTCATATTTGGAACAGTTTATACAAAAATATTAGGCTTGAAAATGGGCTTGGGTAAAACAATTAGACCTAATTAAAAAAATTAGCCAAGCCTTACTCCAACTTTCAAAGTCCGAACCCTGCTCGACCCATATTACTATTATATAATGAATATTAATTTTATAATTTATATATTATGTAATTTTTATCATAAAAAATATATATATAATATTATAGTATAAACATTAAAAATTAGATTAAATTATTTATATTTTTAAACTTCATAAAAAATATTAAATTTTAAAAAATATATATTGTTAAAAAATAAATTATAAAAATTATGCTCAGGCTTAAATGAGTTTGGACTATACATTTACAAATATGGGCGAGTTTAGACAAAATTCGGGATTCATATTTTGGGCCAGGCTAGGCTTGGGTAAGCATATTTGATATTGATACCATTCCTAAGCCCAACCTAAACACGACCTGACTCAACCTATGAGCACCTCTAATTTTACCCATCAAGTTTAATTAACTTAAAAATCATGCATACTTCTTTTATCTCTATTAATTTAATTTTAATTCTTTATTATCACATTTGTACTAGATAATCAAGTTTTTTTTTTTTTTATTTCAATTTTATACATTTTTTGATGCTTTTTAAGCTTTTATTTTAGTGTCATGTATCTAATTAGAACCTTAATAAATTTTGACAAAAGTATTGAAGTTTCGTGATGAGTTGGTGAAAAAAAGTTTCATGATGCGATTCTTAGTTTAAATATTGAACAAATTTTTTTTTTATGCTTAAAATTGAATTAAATTAAAGCAAATATCTAGCATTAACACATGGTTTCAAGTAGATCTGTCCAGCAAGCCCGACTTGATCATGTTTGAGTCTTAGTTTTTATATTTCGAGCTAGATCAGATTACACTAAAACAGTATTTTTTTAATAAAATAATATTTTTAATTAAATTTAATTATAAAAATATATAAATATTAATATAAAAATAATTTTTAATATTATGAATAATGATCCAAGCTTAAATGAATAGGCCAGGCTCAGTTAAATTCAGGCCTAAGCTTAGAATTAAAATTTTTTCGGGTCGCAGCTTGATCATAGACGCCTCTAGTTGCAAGTGAATTATATAGAATAAGATTATTAGAGAATTTTTTCTCCTAAGTTATTAAATTTACTAATTTTTTATTTATTTCAAATCTAAATTGAGATAATTTCAAGATTGAAAAAATCGGACCGGACTGATTGGCTCAACCGAAAGCCAATTGATCCAGCAGTTCACTGGTACGCAAAGAACCGGATAAAATAGTTAAAAAATCAAAAACCGAAAACAAAAAAAAAATTGGTAAAAAACTAGTAGAACCAGTTTTAAGATTTTATAGCCGAAATAAACTAAATTTAAACCCAAATTTAGTCTAATTGAAGTCCAAAATAAAACCCATATTTAACCCATCTGGCCCAATAATTAAAACCCACTACCTCCCCTCAGCCAACAATCCACAAAACCAAAACATTGCTTTCAGCCGCCTGAGCCTCTCTTTCCGCCACGCCTCTGCCCTTTGATATCTTCTTAGAAAAAGGCATGGTGCGGACAATGGCATATGGGGATGAAGATGATGATTCTGAGGAAAGTAAATGAATCCCTAAATAAAAATTCCAACGCCGATGCAGTTCCAAAACCATTCTGGGCTTTGTGACTCATCAATTGAATTTTTGGCAAATAAGCAGGGTTGCTCTTTTCAGAGGTTGAATTAGGTATAGAATTTTGTTGTTTTGTTTGATTCTTTAGACATTGCGATTCATCAAGTACTTATTGAAGCAACTCCAAATTATTATAGTGAGTCAAGTTGCTTGGCAGCATTTACAGAAGTTTGTGAATCTAATAGAACTGTTGTAGTATATTGGTTGTACTTTGCCACCAGTGTCGATTATTAGTTTTCTTCTAGTGACTTGGTGAAGTCAGCAAATCCTTACTTAGTAGCATACATTCCGGCAGAAGACAAGTTCTTTAGGGTTGTAATTTTGAATCATGAAGCTGAGCACTGTAAATTCTTATTAGTGGCAAAGGTACTAAACATTAAAAAAAAAAAAAAATTGAACTAGTAGTTGAATCGGTTGAATCAAAAATTGATAGTTTAATCGATTTAGTTTTTTATTCTTTGGATATTTTTCATTTTGAAATAATCTCTCTTTAAAAATATAAAAACAATATCAAATGAGCACACAAGATTACTTAGATGTTTTAATTGCCGTATTTGATGAATGGTGAGATTAGCTTCAATAAAATTGACAACAACATTATCAATAAAATTAGTTACTGTACTAATAAGATTAAAATTAATAATAAAATATATGATTATATTTAAACATAGCGATAACGTTGAGATGAATTATGGTGGGAAAATGTATATAATAAAATTTATAACATATTTCAAAAGTGAATAAATAACTAAAAATGACTAAAATTAAAATAAATAAATATATTTACATATTTTAAAATAAAATAAAATAAAATAAATATTAATTAAATATATAAATTATTTATTTAAAATAATAATTATATAAATAATTATAAAGTTATTTAAATAAATTAAAAAAGTACTAAGACTACAAGCGACAAATGGATAAAATAAGAGAAAAAACAATGGATAGTTTTGGAGAAAAAAACCCTTCGGCGGAGGTGACTTTTTTCACTTGAGGGTCTAGCGACAAAAAATGAGCCCTGGTGCAGGGAAAAGCTCCCACTGCAATAGTGAGCTATTTCCCAATTTCGAGGGAAGCGCTTCACTACCCCACGTTGGGGCAGCGATTGGCTCCAAATGAAATTTTTAGGTTTATTTGGACTGATAATGAAATTTATTATAATAAAATTTTAAAAAATAATAATAATAAAATTAAATATTATAATAATAAAATTAAAATTAATGAAAGAATATGCATTTAAATTTAAATATAAATATAATAATAAGGTGATTACAATAAAAATAAAAAATAATCATGAACGATATAGATTAAATGTGTATATTAAAATATATTACTATAAATTATTAAAAAGATATTTATATTAATAATTTTCAACTATCTACTTATTTTTTATTTATTAATAGTTTATTTGAATATAAAATTTATTTAAATATTTATTCAAATTTTAGTTATTTATTATTAGCTTATTATACAATAATATAACTTATTATATTAAATTAACAAAATCATTTTAAAATATGAATAAAATATTACAATTAAAAAAATAGAAAAGCAAAAGTCAAATGGCAGAGATATTTTTATATCTTTAAATGTTGAAGAAGAAGAAAAAAAAAAAGAAAAAAGGGCAAAACTGGAAAAAAATGTTACATTGTGGAAAAAGAAGAGGTCCAGTGGTAAAACGGGGGTGTGGTACAGTAGAATTAGTTCAACAGTGCAGCACCATGAAACCATTTGGATAACAGTGGTGGCTTTTTGGGTGCTGGCTGCACCTCACTAGATCATGTCGGTGATCCAAGCAAACCCTAAGAAATATTTAAGCTAATATATTATAATAAATTCATTAAAATTTAAATTAGGCTCTATTTAGGTAGATAGTAAGATTGGTTCAAGTAAGATTAAAATGACTTTGATGGTGAGATTAGTTACTGTCGCGAGAAGATTGAATATTATAGTAGTGAGATTAAAATTTATAATGAGATATGTTGTTTAAATGTAACTGCAATTATAACAATAAGATGAAAATAAAAATAACTATTAAGGACTATATTAAAATTTATTTATAATTAAAAAATTATATATCTATAAAAATTAAAATTTAATGAAATAATATTTATTTTTATTATCTTTGATATAATTTAATTTAATTTAATGTTTTTAAAAAAATTATACTCTCCAAAATATTAATATATATTATTATATATAAATTTATAATATATTTAATAATAAATTTTTGTTATTTATTTATTTATTTTTATGTAATTACATAAATTCATTTATTATTTTAAATGAAAACATCATTATAGAAAAAAACATACGCCCACACACAAAGGGTAAAAAAGATAAAAGGACCACCGGTTACCCACTAATGCTAAGGCACAACGGAAATGGCTAGTTATCCAAACAGATAATTAGCACGGTTAGACCTCACACACCAAATCCAAATGGGCCCTTGGACAATATAAGTTCCAAGTATTGGCAGACATGGTTGTTATCAAACTATATATTCATATCTAATTACATAAATATCAATAAAAATTTTGTAACATATTTAAAATTTCAAGCAATTAATTACAATAATAAGCATATTTTCCTCTTCAAATATATAAAAAAAGTATAACATTAGATATCTTTTTGAAATTCATTCATTTAGCAAATAATTATGCCAAAATATAAAATTTGAAAATCTTTAACAATTTTATTGTAAAATAGTACTACATAATGTTCATTAATAGGCATGTTAAAAATATACGATTTTGTAAATATATGGATTAATACTTAGTAGACCATGTAAAAGTTGGGCTGATTTACTATCTATTATTCTTTTGTCCATTATTTTTCGATCAACTAATCATTATCATTTGCATGATGGTGTTCCAAAAGAATATGTTTTTATTGGTTTCTGTCATCATTAACTTGGATCCTGATTATGAGATTAATTTATTAACTATTCATGTCATTTCTAGTTATAAAATATGTGCTACATATGAAATTTTTTTAAAATTGTGGTATAAAGATTATGCCATATCTTCATACAAAAATTTAAGAGAATTGATCAATGATGAAGTTCTTAAAACTCTAAAGTTTGACATTTATATTAGTTACGTTAAGAAAAAAGCAAACTAGCAAGTCCACAAAAGTAGCTAAAGAAAACACTATAACATTTTTGGATTGTACACTTTTCCCTAGGTTTATGGAGCTATGCAATAAAATTACTATTTATGTCTTAGATAAAGTTTAAACTAAATTGGTTTCTTGAACTTATTATAATTATTGAATAGTTCGAATCCAACTTAAGACATTTACAAACTTGGGTTGTCCAATTAAAGTGATGGTTTGTAATCTACATATAAGGTAACTAGATCTAAAAACAACTAGCAGTTATGCATTTGACTTAAAGGGATATAGGTTTTAAAAAGACATCATATCTATCGAAATTGTTAAAGCTGAAAATGCTATGTTTCTTGTGGATTGTAAGTCTAGCGAGAGTGACTTTCTTTGTAAGGTTGATTTTGAGGAATAAATTAATTTGGATTGATCTTTTGTAAAAAACTTGATTATTTCTCAAGGCAAACCTAAAGAATTGGTTAAAGAATAATCAGATTGAAAATAACCATTACAATAGATCAATCTCACCGACAATGTAACTAAAAATGTAAAATGTACAAAAGATAGTAAATAAAAGGATCTAATAGGCAAGACAAATAACTATTTCTATCACTTAGTTTTATCCCTATAAAAGTCTAATTTTAATATTAGATTTGAATATGGTCTCAATTTCACAAGCCATAAAATAGTGAAATTTTGCACTTTGGCATAAAATTATGATAAAAGAGATGGAATTAATGGCTAATGATCCAGTCTATGAACTCATTAAATTACTATTTAGTAATTTCAAACAGTAGAAGGCAACACTTATAGCCAAAGTTTTCACTCAAAAAAAACTGATTACCATAAAATTTTTTTCTCTAGTTTTTAGAAAATTTCGTTAAAAATCATCACAACTTAGTAGCTCGTTTTGATTGAGAATTACAATAAATGGTAGTTAAAACAACTTGCTTAAATAGGGATCTTTAAAAGAGGTATACATGATTTAACTTAAAGGTTTCTTTGAAATATCAATATATAAACTAAAATAAGTATCCTATCAATGGTATATAAAGTTTTGCAGTGCTGAGACATCATTTGGTTTCATCAAAGATATTGTTGATCATTGTAAATATCTTAAAATCAATGAGAATAAATTCATAATTTTAATCCTATATGTTGTTAATATTCTTCGTTCAAGTAGTGATTTGGCTTTCTTACATGAAATGAGAGCTTCTTTTTCTTAAAACTTTGATATGAAAAATTTTGGTAAAGCTTCATATGTCATAAATATAGAAAGTCATAAAGATAGGTTTGAAAAGGTATTAAGTATATTTAAAGAAGCCTATATCAAGAGAGTTTTAGGAATATTTAAGATACAAAGCTATTCATCTATAATACATCAATTGTGAAGGGTATAAATTTTGTTAAAGCCAATATCTTTAAAATGATTTGGACAATCAACATATGAAAGGTATTCCATATATTCCATATGTTCTATATGCATCTAGTATTGTTAGCCTTATGTATGGTCAAAGTTTACACAAAAACCTAACATAAGGTCTATAATAGAAATGCTTAGCAGATATTAACATAATTATGGCCTTGATCACTTGAAAACTAGCAAAAGAATTATGTTATAAAGCAATATCACAGGCATTAAAGTTGAGATATTTTATCTTTAGTTTGAGAATAGTCAACAAAGTTATTAAAAATCTATTGTGATTATTCTTATGCATTATGCATTTATAAGAATGATAAAAGTAGGAGTTGTGGCAAGCAAATAAATATAAAGTACCTTGCTATTAAAGACTTTATAAAAAAGAAAAAAGTAGATATCCAACAAATTAGTAAGATTTAAGGTTGATGATCACATGACTAAAGCATTGTCAACAAAATAATTTAACATTCATGCTGATCATATGGGGCTAGTTAAATTCTGTCAAGATTTATTTTGGCTTCTTTGATTTTGATTTTGATTTTGACTTTGATTTTGTTTCACATTTTTAGAATGTATGGACATGTTTCAGTTTGTGTACATAAAGTCTACACATCCATTGGACCTTGAATGATTATAATAAATTCATTCATAAAGTACTATCTCAAAAAGTACTCTTTTAGAGATGATCATATATTGTAATAAATGAAAAGAAATATTCGAATTATAATGCTACCACCATGATTTGTGTTATGTGGATCTTTAATTGAATGGGAGTTAGGCAAGAATAATTTAATCGCCATATTAAAGTTTTGGATTTAATTATCGCCTATTCAAGTTTTTGGTTTATCATATAGTCCAAATGGAATAATATTGAAATGCATGTGGCTCACATGATAGTTAAATGAACCAAAGTAATTAAAATTATCTAAATAATATTGAGTAATAATTATCAAGCAAATCCTAATTAAGATTAACTAATCTAGTGATAAGAGTCAAACTTTATTTCAATAACTAATTAGAATACAAAATTCTTAATGGTATAATACAACTTTAATTAGTTATCTAGTATAAGTCCTAGTTTAGTTTGTATAAATTGCTAGTACACCATTATGATGTAATTATTTAGAATAAAGAAATAGACTAAAAGCTTATACATAATATTCATGTTCGTGTTCTTGAAAAAGCAAAGTTATGTTCTTGATTAAGAATGGCTAGAGGTGCGTTTCGTAAATTTATATCTTACTTGATTTTATTTTTTAAAATAATATAATAAAATTTGTTAAACATTTCATTATAATTTAATAAATTTGCATTAAAAAGTAATATAATATTAAGTTGAATAATATTCACAACGAATTAATTACTATAGTAAAAACAATTAATTGATTATAAATGATAAAGTATTATTAACTATTAATTATTATTTTGAAATACTTTTAATTGTTAATTAAAAAAAAGAATAAAAATAAGAGTGACATCAAATAGCTTGTGCTTTTTGTTTAGGCCTTAAAGGTCAAAGGCCATTTGTTTAGTGATAGTAATGGATAGTGTGGATTCGGATATCTGCAGTTATCTGATTTTGTTTTACGGATTTGGATAATATTTGAATTTCGATATTATAATTACTATCCACAGTGAATATGGAGCGGATGCGGGTATGAACTCCCGGATATCCACTATCCGAAACTATATTACACATGAAGATAATGGATTCAGATATCCGAATCCATTATCCGAATCTACATTTGTAAAATGCAAAAAATCTATGCTCAATGTAAGACTCAAACCTTGGCTTTCCAAATTAACCATTAAACATTTTACCGAATAAGCTAGTCTTAGATTTTAAACTGATATGCAGCTAAAATTAATTTATATATAAGTATAATTATAATTTAAAAATGTTTTTATAAATAAAATATAATAATAAATTAATTATGTTAAATACCTTTAAATTTTAAGGATACATCATATTTTTTAACAAATATTTACTTATATAATTAGCTTAATTAATTAAATCATTCTAATTATATAAACATATTTATCATATAACATAATATGATATATTCTATTATATGTATGATATTATAATGTAATTACATACTTATTCTGTATGATACAATATATATTAATTATATACTATATATAATTGCAATAATATATATTATATATGATTATTAAATATTTATATATTATAAAATAACAACATATGATATATTACAGTATCAATAATCATATAATTATGTGTAATTGGAATATATAATATTTTAAAATAATATTATATATAAATAAATTATTTAAATATTACATATTATATAACATTATTTGATATTATATAATATTATAGTAAGATGAGAGAACTACTTATAGTAGTGTAAAACTAAACACTTGCATAACTTTTTATAAGATTAATATTTTGACAAATTGACTGTTAGATTTAGCAATACAATTGTACTTATTGTGTAAATAAAATTTTGAATTGATTTGATATTTCTATTATATCAATCGATAATACTTTATTTTAGTACATATTTAACGGTTAGAGATTTTTAATATCGAATAAATTGTTAGACATTTTCAATTTACTCAAAATTAGATGTGCATGATCCAAGTAAATAGAATATGAAATATGACATTTGAATTAAATAAATATAAATTGTATAAAGAATTATAAAAGTTTATAAAACTAATTTAATTATAATTAAGTGGATCCCTCCTATATTTATGTAATATAAATAGAATTATATGCTTACAATGTAATACTACCAACAATAGTAATATATTATAATAATATTATGTAATATTTAAATTAATATATAACATATGATATAATACAATACTATATGGTATATATTATAATCTACCATATTAAGTAACTATAATATACTATATCACATATTTAATTATAATATACGATTAATGATAATTTTGTTATATGTATTATATGTATATATTATAAAGTTACTATATACTTTACATTACTAATTATTTTATTTTATGAAACAAATACTTTTAATTAATTAAATCAGTTTCTTCGTATTACTATTGTTGTATCTTGGAATTGTTATTTTGTTATTTAAGTTGTTATTTTTGTCTTTTAAAATTTATTTGTTGGTTATTATTTACGAGTGACATTGAATTGAAATTAAGTTTTTTGTTTAATTTTAAAGTTTTTTAAAATGAAATTAAATTTTTAAATTTGGATTTTTTTACGTTTTCGAATATCCAGCAGATAATGTTACTTAATTGGGATTTGAATTCAGATAGCAATGTGTGGATATAAAGTGGATAATAAATAGATTCAAATTTTAAGGTAATTTACGAATTTAGATTCGGATATTGTAAAAATTACATATATCTGATTCACGGACATTCTTATATTTGTTCTTCTAAGATATTTTACTAAATATCCACCTATTTTTTTGAAAATTTGACAGGTATAGACATTTTACTTCTTTAATCATTTCTTCAACAAGCATCTTCGATGTCCTTTTGTTCACTGCTTGAGTTATCCATTTAACATCGAAAATTCGTTTATAATTGAAAGAATTTAAATAAAATATTAAATTTAAAAATTGAGTTAAAAAATATGATGTTCGTTTAAAATATGAATTGAGCTTAATTATTTTAATATAATTAACTCGATCTATTTTTTAATTACATAATATATATTATTTTTATATTTATATATGCTATGTAATTTATATTCTATAAAAATTAAATAATATTATAGTGTAAAATTAAATAAGTATAATTTGTTTTTTATTTTTAGAAAATATATGGATTCGATTAGATGGGTTTGCACTAAAAAAATCTGAATAGACATAGACAACATTTGAAGTTTAAATTGTCAGGTAAAGTTGAACAAATATAATGTTGATAGTGTTGAGACCAGACTCGGTCAATGAATACTTTTATGAATAAGCATCTATAGAAATTTTTCTGGATTTTTAGAATTTGTAAAGATTTATATAAAAGATTGGCGTTGATTAAAAGATATTTAATAATAGTTATGATTTTGAAAAGTTTAATAAATAATTACAACAATATATGCGCTGCCACAAGCATGGTATATTATTTATCTATAATATCCTAGGATAGATGAATCATTCTAACTCATTGGCTAAGATGCAAATATTCAAATTACCTCCCTTAATAGAAAGCATCAAGATAGATTACGAGTCAAATTCAAGCAAATAATAACTTTTAAGTTAGGATTTTTTTTTCCCTCTCAGAGATAGAACACATCATACTTTAATATTATGACAATTTATTAATTGGGCCAACTTGTTGGCTGCTTTTTGCAACCATAGAATAAAATGAACAAATTAAGCTTCTTTATATCGTCTTTGTCATTTGATCAGTAGCTTTTTGTCAAATGTTCAAACATATTGAAATACTACATCTCAGATCAATTGAACATTATTTCTTAAATATAATTATATAAATAAATATATATGTTGGTTTGGACTTTTGTATCCAAGTGAAAGAAACTAAGTCAACTAAGTTTTGTTGGAAAGTATTTGAGTTACAATGAGTTTGTATTTGAAAAAATTTGATAACAAAAATATAATTTAACAACTTTTACTGATTTAATGTTAATATACATAAAAATATATTTAAAATAATAAAAATTTAGATATATAAAAATAATATATATCCTTTTGGGGGTTTTGTTTTATGTCCACAAAGAATGCGAATTGCAAAAATTGAGGGCACCCTTATCCTTTACATTTAGGATGAGTTGAAAATGTGATGATCTTTAGGTATGGATAACGACTGCCAGCTGCCCGCGCCTGGGTTTTCAGGTTTTAGCTTGAAACTTGAAATTTCAAGACACGTGACTGTCATTCTTAGCCAAACTCCGAACCTATATCCTCCTCCTTCCTTTATTGACACATGATTGATCTTAAATTTGTTTAAATTTCAAAATATTTTTTATTTAGATTTTGCAAAGAAATTAATTAATAAAATAATACATATCTTTTAAAATATATTAAAAAAATTAATAATTTTTAATTTCATTTTTAAAATTAAAATATTATATCATTAATATATCAAGATAAATTTCTTAAATTAAATAAAAGATTATCGATGTTACTGTATCCTTAAGGTTAGAACTTAAGATTCTGTTTTGAATCAAAATTGGAATTTTAAAAGAACAAGAAAAATTCTCAAATTATACAGCTCAATATCTTTATGTAATAAAAGAAGAAAAAAAATAGTTCCTAACTTGTAAATTACAAACATATATATATATATATATATATATTACGTAAGACTGCGTCAGCTGCATTATATACAGTTTTATACAAGGCAATTTTCATGATAGATAAAATCCAAGAATTTTCTAGTTCGTATTCAACTGGTAGATATCATTTAAACCATTTTGAAAACATATATAGGTGCCTAGGAAATTTGGTCCACGCAAAAATTGTACAAAAGTTCCTGGTTGTATATAAATTTATGATAAATATGTTATTTTCAAATAAAATTAATAATATTAAATATACAATTTTTTAGAATAATAGCATTTTGGTTATTATTTAACCTATATTTATAAACTACATTTAACATTAACAGCTACAATACTTAACTGAATAAACTAAGCATTTAATGTGAGAATTTTAGCAAAAAGATTAATTGAAACATATCCATGCACTCAGAGAAGGGTGATTTGTGAGCTCCTTATGTGATATATATATATATGGACCATTTGTGTCTTTTGAATTCATGACTCCTCAGCATGTGGCTGCTCACAATACTCCTTAAGCTTCAGTAGGGTTTTCTAAGATATAAAAGGACATAATTAACCATAATTTTACATCGGTAATAAAGTTTTTAAGCTTTTAATTTTTTTTTGGCTTAATTGCTATTTAACTAATGAGACTAACTCAAGTAAAAGCTTTAATATCAATGTAACCTAGTTTTAAAACCTATGTCATGCACAAATATATATTTATATTTTGATAAATTTATTTGGAATGTAGTTTTTAAATTTAATAAAAAGACAAAGTATTTGTGTTTAATGTTTGTGTCTAAAACATATTCGAATATGGGTATAGGATATGATTATTGAAATATAAAAAAAATTTTTAAAACTTTTATCATACCTGTATCAAACATATACTCGTATCAAATACTTTTCTTAGTTTAGATAACATACTTTTACCAACTCATTCTGAAAATTGAAACAAAATCACGAAGTCTGAATAAATAGAAAAGGATAAAGGAAGTGATAGAAAAAAAATACCGAAAACATTGATAAGTTGTTATTCTAAAAACAAAACTTACACAAATAAAACCTCCAAAAAAAAAAACTCATAAAAGAGTATTAACAAGACTATGAAATAAATTTCATATAAGAAAATAAATATAAAACTATATCAGAGCGAAGTTGAAGACAAACCAGTAAAATTTATGTTGAAGATCATGTGTACTATAATTTATATTACTATCTAGAGACATTATAGTAAATGTTTCAAAAGTTATCAGTAATTGTGTAATGTAATAAGCTTAAATATATAAAAATATTAAATTATTTGATCTTTTGATTCGAAATTACAAATTTAAATTCTTGGCTAATATTATTTTTTTAAACAAATATTCTTGTATCATGTAGTCAATCTTTTCAAATGCCAAACTTTTCTTTTTCGCTTTGCGTATATAAATTAAATTTTATTTAAATTCTAATTCTATTGCATTTGCTTGATTTATAAATTAAGGTAAAAATAGTTAAGAATGAACATAATTACATTAGTAATTATTTCTTAAATAATAGGATACATTGTGCTTACTATGTCAAAGGGCTAAAATATACACATAAAATAATTGTCTTTTTATACAAAAAATTGATTTTTACATATCATTTGTCTTAGATATAACATGTTAAATCCCTTATATATATATATATATATATGTATGTATGTATCCCAATTTGGGTGAAAATTGAATTTCTATTAAAATTTCATTATTTAACTATATTTACGTTAGGCCTTAAAGACATACACTAGATCTAAATTTTTCTAACTTTTCAACTAAATAAATGCTAACTTTTATTGATGTAATAGCTGGATATATATATATATATATATATATAATATAAAGCGTAAAGTGAAATGTATTTATTTACAATTGAAAACTTGCTGTGTAAAAATAACTCTTTTCTTGTAAAAAAAAAAAAGAAAAAAGAAAAAAAATTAACTTTGTCCGATTAATCTAATAAAAACTAAGTTAAAATTGAGAGTGATTTAAGGTAATTTGAGTAGTAATTTATTTATTGAAGGCAAGAATAGTGATTATTTGGAAATGAATAGTTGTAATTAATTTTTTTTCAGAAAATCATTTTTTAGAGTTATATTTATATATATATATATATATATATATATATAGTATCAAAGATATCAATAAAGACGGCTATTGTTAAGGCATTATCCATGTCAAAAAGTTAAACTGTCTGAAAAAAATAATTACGTTTGCTATCAAAAACTTTGATTTTTTTTACCAAAAGTTCTATCATTTTACCAATGGTGGAGGATAAATCAAATTCAAACATTTGCAAATGAAATCTCAATCAAAATGTTATACATATAAGATTATGGTTATAATTAATTATGACAGTTTTGTCATATGTTAATTATTACCCACTATTCTTTCTATTTTCCCTACCTGAAATGATTTTTTTTTCTCCATAATAATGATCGAAGTTCATTAAAGAACATTTAGCCTAACAACAATATTTTGACAACATAACATAAATATTTTTATCCTCAATATTTACTATCTTAATTAGTACCATATTTTCTTAAGACACATTTAATTGTTTATAACCAAAACGATTTGCAGCAAAGGGCAAAATAAATATATAATGTTTCAGGTGCATTCTCAGTGAAAGAGAGTCTAGTAAAAGGAGAAGATTAAAATGACAGCAAGAACATTGAAGAGCTTGCATGTAGTGGTTGTCTGATCAGGAATTGGACAAGGGGATTCATGTTTTGAGCAACTTCTCGCCAAATCCAGTTCATTACAAGATGCCAATCCAACTCTTTCCTCAATAAATAATAAAGTGTACACCATAATATAATATGATTCACCTAAAAGTTAATATTAAATTGTGGTTAAATGCCTAAAATGTTGGTAAGGCTAAATGAAATATTATGAGAAACAATAATTATTAATTATGTGATTTTCATCAAACATAGAATGAAAATGACACTAAATTAGTAAATGTTAAAAGCAATGAAAAGAGACATTAGATTATCTCTTTATATTTTCTATAAGGTTTCTCATCTCATAAGATTAATGGTCCGATTGAATTTGACCGCACCAAATTCAAATTATTTTGTGTGTGCGGGGGGGGGGGGGGAGGTATTTCCCCCGTTGAAAAACACCTCACTGGGGTGCATTTTAGGGCCTCGGAAGCCTTCGGGAAGGTAAAAAAGGAGAAATTCCCTTTTTACCCCCTTATTAATTTTTATTTTTTTAACTATATTTTAATATAAATAAAATTTTTAGTTTTTAATATATATTTTATTATTTAATTTAATATAAATAAAACTTTAATAATTTACTTTTTGATATAAATATAATTTAATAATATTTAATTATTATTCAACGTAATAGAATTTTATTTATATTTTATTATTTAATATAAATATATTTTTAATAATTTTTAATTATTATTCAGCATAGACGTAATTTTATTTACATTTTATTATTTAATATAAATATATTTTAATAATTTATTATATATACACCAACTTTAATCAAATGTTCTTAAATGTTGTTTTCTATTTTCATCCCATCACCACTGTTGTGATTAAATTTAAATACATGTCCCACCGTTGATTTTAATCTCACCGCTGTAGTAATTAATTTCTCTACCATTGCTATTTTTAATCTTACCGAAATCAATTTTACTATCAATCTAAATAGACCTTGAAGATCTAATGCGTTAATCAATGAGAGGATTAGCTATAGGTTTTTTATGGAGGGAGTATTCGGTCGAATCCTTCTCCTAGTAGTATTTGTCAGGACGATTTGTGAATTTTGATTGTTCTTCCTAGATTTTAGTTCATTTAGTCTTTCAAGTTCCTAAGTTCTTTTAATTGAATCGAATATTTAGGTTCAATTTAATCTTTTAAAAGCCACATTTTATTTGTGTATGACCCATTAAGTTTTTTATAAATTAGCAACGTATATAAATATTATAATTCCTAACAAATTCATATGAAATAATTAAAACCTATTGAGTTCATATTAATTCTGTAATTAATCAACCTTATATTTATATATTATGGTTACAATGAGTTGTGACTTCAATTGTCAATGAAGGTCAATCAAGTTTGATTAATCTATCCATGCTTGGTTTCTCAATATAATTATTATCCATTCATCATTTAATATCCAAGTTTAACTTTAATCCTAGATTAATACCTACTCAATGTTAAGTCTCGGGATAGGTAATTAACTCTTTAAATAAACTTTATAAATATTCCAAAACTTCATTCCATTTTGGCTAAAGATTTTTTGAGTTAATCGTTTATCACGACTACTTGAGATATTCTTTCAATCACTCAAGGTGATGAATTCAGTGTTGATTAGTATATCTTCATATGCCTTATTTTATGCTTAACAATCTAGTCGGAGTATTCATGTTAATAATTTATTTTAGGTAAATTTTGACACATAATGTATGTGTCGTGTTCATTTTTTTATCATGTAGTGTTTTAATTTTTCCCATGATGTGTTCATTTATATTTGAATTTGTCAAATTCAACTGATACTATTTTGAATTTGTCAAATTCAACTGATACTATTACAAAAAACTCTGAATTTTATGTCACGTATCTTTGTGTTCAATTACTTTTTCGTATCACAGTGTATTCAAGGTATTTTATATTTATTCTTATACTTTCTGTTTTGTGTTCATATCTAATGTGTTATATCTTTATATAAATTATGATATGTTAATAATTCATTTTAGTTAAATTTTGACATATTGTGTATGTGCCGTGTTTATTTTTTGTCATGTAGTGTTTTAATTTTTCCTATGATGTGTTCATTTATATTTGAATTTTTAACTAATACTATCAAAAAACTCTAAATTTTGTGCCACGTGCCATTATGTTCAGTTACTTTTTCATATCACAATGAAATCAAGGTATCTTATATTAATATAAATTTTGACACGTTAATAATTCATTTTATGTAGATTTTAATGTATTTGTTTATTAGTATCATGTTTTAATTAATTTTCTCGTATTTTGATTATGTTATTTAATTATGTTATATTAAAAATTGTCAGATCGAATTGATACTATTTAAATATCTCTCAATTTTGTGTCACATGTCATTGTCTTTGTGTTGTGTTCCTTTTTAATATCATAATAGTATTCAAAGTAATATATATTTGTATAAAATTTGAAATATTTTAACTTGTTTTATGAAAATTTTGACCTATTTATTTATTTATATCGTATTATATGATTATATCTATCTTATAATAAAGAAAAATATAGAAAAACTAAATATCTTTTAAAATAATTATCTTATAAAAGATTTACTTTCACGACAAAAATAAAAAATAAAAATCTAAATTATAAAATAATTAACAGTAAATTATTATTATTACTATACTCTTTAAATTATTCTCTTATAAAATGTTAAAACAAAGCCTCTCGTCCGAAGCGGCGAATAGCATTCTAGGGAAAGTAGTATTATTCTTTAACTTCATTTATCCAATGTCAAAATTCTAAAACCATTCGAGCAAAAATGTCAAGATCAGAAAATATATATATATATATATATATATATATATATATGTATGTATATATATTATCGTGTACCTAAAGGCAATGGTGAGGAGCCTGCCTGCGTGCATCCATTTTCTTTTCTCTAAAATTTACGTCTATATCCGAGTACCACTTAATTTTTTATGTCGAGGAATTAAAGGTAATATGTATTGGAGATTGAAATGAAGCCATTGATGGGCGAAAAATAATCTCTTTGTATTAGAATTTTAGTCTGAAATTATCAATATACATATATATATATATATATGAAAATATTTTAATAATAAAATCTATTAGTACATAAATTCGAAGTTTGGCTTGGCTAGACCCATGCGCTAAGATTATGGCATTCGCATCGGATAAATCAAGATCTACCATCTACATTACACATGGCCGCAGAAATAGGCAAAATGGTCTAATGAGTAAAGTTTTTAATCCAAATCTTCGATGTAATTCGTTCCATCTTTTCCTTATATGGTATTATTAATTTACCATTACGTTGAATTAAGAAAGCATGAATGTGAAGGGCCAATTTTACATTGCATTGCATATACATTAATACGCATTCTAACACTTTAAAACAGATTCTGCACTCTTCGCATTCCCCAGCCCCAATCCCAATCCCAATCCCAACCCAGAACCACCTGGATAAACACACACACACACATGCACACTCCAAAGTTAGTACTTTAAACCCAAAAAGTAGAGTAGCCACCCATACTAAAAGAAGAAGAAGAAGATCCCCCGTCTCCTCCGCCATAGGTTGGTTGCAATGAAATTGACGAAGACGTGCTGCCCAACTGTTGAGAATACGAGGACGTCCCATAACTCTCCTCTATATAGCTGCTGCTGTTGCTGCTTATAACTGCCTCTTTGTGATTTCTCATAAATTCCTGTGTATTAACCAAAAACATTAATTAATAATCAGTCTTAACATATAAATTTAATGGCATACACTAATGACATCATCATCATCATCATCATCATCATTATTATTATAGAGAACTATATCCTCCATAGAAATCAACCTAGAGAATACAAAACAGTCAATAGTTCCTTTATTTATCTAACCAAAGGGAACAGTAATAAATAATCAGAGTGAAACTTAAACCACCTGCCAGTAATAATTACATTAATGAACCCTCTATCCTGTAAAGCACTAAAAAAATTATCAAATTCTCTACCACAAATGAAATTTTCCTAAAGCAGAACACAGCTCCATCATAACAGGCCAAAGAATTCAATTTTGTTGTGCCTAAATCAACAAATAAGTCATGTCCGAAAGCCTCCTACCTGAATTAGTTTTTGAGCCAACTGAACCTGTCATGAGGTACCTTTAATTTCCACCGTTATTTCATCAGATAGGCCCCTATACTCTTGCACGGTTATGACAGCTCCACTAGTGCGACAAATATGTGCAATATTAGCTCCTCCAATCCCAATGATGTCCTCGGCATAAGAAAATGGTCTTTGCATTGTCTGAGCAAACTGGTTCCAGAATAGCAACAAGAGAAATGATGATACATAAACCAATATTATATATATATATATATATATATAGAGAGAGAGAGAGAGAGAGAGAGAATAAAGAAACTGTCGCAGGTCCACTCTAGGTAAAGGCAACCATGACAAAGTTTTACTTCTAAAGTCTACTTTACACCACAAAATATCCAAACTGAATTAAATGTATGTAATGATGAACATGTAATAAGAGAGAAAAAATTGCTACGTTCCAGCCGTCGACTCAAGTCAAATTGCCTTAGACCAAGTAGGGCATGAATGAAACTAGAAAATGGATCAAAGTGATTTTGTTCTCATCTTTTTATATTAACATAATAGTTAATGTTATAGAGAATCAACTTGAGGTTTTATTAAGATTTATTATTAATTATAGATTTATTTGACATTTATTTTAAGGTTTTCCGTCTTGTACCTACTTCAATGGGTTATCTTTAAACCAGCTTTGGGCTATGAATTATTGAGAATTTGAAGCACTGAGTTTGAGTTTATTCTCTCTGTTTCTCTCCCCTCTTAATAACCCTATTTCTTCTGCCCTCTAATTTTCCATTTTATCTCCAATCCCTCACTTTCTCATCCTTGTTTAACATCAAAATTTCAAACTTCATCCTTGCCCCTTTCCAAAAAGGAATTAAAGAAAAAAATTGCACACAAAAATAAACCTGTGTGACAATAGGAACAATAGATCCAACAAGTCCCAAAGTAGAATGTATTGTCGAAAGTGCAGGCTCTTGAGCATAGAAAAAAATTCCAGAAGATGGGATTGTTACTCCAACCCTGTTTCACGTTCAAGGAACAAAGAGTCCCCCCTTGCTGTAACAGGAAGATCAATTCCAATACCACTTTGAGAGGCAGTAAGCAGAGATGACTTTTCAGCCCGTGTCTCTGCTTGAAGATCTTGAGAGACTATTGCATTGTGCTCTGAAGGAAGATAGCACCACTTAGCGTGAAACAGTTGCTGTGCACATAACAACAGTTCGATGGAAACCAAACTTACTGTCTTTTCAAAAAAGGAAGAACACCGTGATCAACGAAAAATTTCCTCAGTTGTCCCATCACTGCTTCAAGTGCTTTAAGAACCTTCAGGGGCTTCCCCCTGCAACTCTACAAACCTCTCATCTGCTGCCACATAAGATGGCACTTCATCTGCTATCACAACAATACCACGTGCATTGCGACTTTCACAGAACCTGAAAAACCTATGATTTATAAGGCACTTATTGAACTGAAAATAAGATATAAATGCTTGGACTCATATACAATTTACAGTACTATGATGGTCTAAAATAATTAAAGGAAGTAACATGTATCTATTTACTTTTATTGCATTACTATAAAGTATTATAACAAAGATGAAGAGTAAATTTTCAAATTTAAGGGTTCGCTCCATAGTTGTTGGTACTGTATTAGTACCGGCCGGTACGTATCGATTTCGACATATAACGGTACCGGCGATAGTTGATTTCGTTTTGGTCTGTATCAGCTGTACCGGTAAATACCGGCCTGTTTCGGTGGTACCAGCCGAAAATAGCTGTACTAGCTGGTATATAATATAAGCTTATAAAAAAAAAGTTAAACCAACACTGATCTTAAATCTGATGAATATTATACATAATTACTCATAAATTTAATGAATCTTAGACATAATTACTCATAAATTTAATGATTATTAAAAAATTTTAACTTTACTACTTAATTGATATTGATTTTTTTATATTTGAAGAAGTTTTTTATAGAACATTATATATAATTGATGAATATTTAATATATAAAATTTATTTAATATCATTTATTTTATATTTAAAAATATTTTTCATATATATAAATTAAAAATATTCAAATTCTGATAAACCTGAAACTGTACACCGAAACACACTGGTACCAGTATATACCTGTACCAAAACAAAAATAATATGTCCACCGGTACGGAATTGACTACGTCGATTTGCTTTCCAACATAAAATGTAATAGGCCCAAGATCAAATTACTCACATGTCGCTCAAAAAACAATATTTATGGTTAATAGCCCAAATTGCTACCCTAAAGCTAATGCCTTAGACCAAAATAAAGGACTCTGTGTTTAGCCCGCCAACAAACTCACCGTTATTTATTAAAGAAAATAATTAAGGCCAAATCCAATCTCATTCAATTAATAATTTATAACCGAATAAAAAATTAAATATAGCCTATTATACCCAACATGTGGCTGTATTAACTCAACTCATTTTTCCTTTTAGCTTTTATCCTTTTCTTTTTACTCTTCTTCTAACCACCTTTAACATAACCATTACTCTACAACAGACATATCCACAACGTAGGCTATCATAGTCTAATACCAAACCCCTTAATTGCAGATGTGGCCATGACTCCATGTTTGTTCAGGTGACAAACACATGCCAAATGCAAGCAGGATAGCATCAAGTAGACACAGTATACTGAATGGAAAGTTAGGAAAAAATGATAGTGTATTTAAAATAAGCGCCGGACATCATTGAATCAATGTTATTTTTTCCTCTGAGGTGAAGAGTAATTTTCAAATTTCAAGGCACTAGGAATGTTCCTCACTTCCACCTGCTTTAATTTGCTATACCTGTATGCGACTAGCTCACAAGGAAACTTATGCAACCTTGGACTCACCCTAACAATATGCAACATCCTAGGCAACTTCATAAAGTGAACTGACTCAATCCCCTTTCTGTTCATGCCCTTTAACCAACATCTTTTATTAATTGATGGGAATGTGTGGTTAACTTAGGGGAAATACTCATTTCCACATGCATATAACTTACTTTAAATAACTGCAGGTCAAACCTTTTTGGTCCGGCAATCTTTTCCTTTCAGGTTCTTTTCCCCAGCATAAGAGGCCTAACAAGCTAAGAAAACTAAAATAGAAACTAACAGAACCAAATCCACTTACTTTTCCAACTCCAAAAGTTCTTACCTTACTCCAATCTTCATAGAAGACAATATGATTTTATCATTCCAATGTTTTTCTTTTTCTGAATCCTCTTCGCAGCTAAATGAGTTTTTTACCTATAAACAGAATAAAGTGAAACTCAGGCATCCAACCCTTTCTAAGATAGGTGTGCACGCATGAAATTATGAATAAAGAAGCATCGAATTTCAATCTTTTACAAAGTAAAACTAACCATGCAGAATTTAGCCAGGACTTATTGATTTAAGGTTCATTTCATGCATAGGATAGGAATGGATAGTATAACTTCCAATTTAGTGCAAGTGACTTTAGCTTTTGAATAGAAGGATAGAACAATTAGTTGGATAATTATCTTATGTTAATAGGATTAAACAACCATAAGTAAAGATAAAAGGATTATTTAATCCTACATGAACAATGTTACACAAATAAGATGAGAGCCTTAAAGTTACACAATAAAGACAATTCATCAATCAATTCCATCTTATTCTGTCCTGGTCCATATTCAAAGTCCAATGACCTATTCACCAAATATAACCTAAATGCATCAATGAGCAAGAAAGGGAACCCCTAGTCATTGAACTTCCATTTCCTTGCAAAGGATCATAAGAATGGTTGGAAATAGGTGTTTGTGCAAGTTGATCTCTATCATTCCCTCCTTCCTCGAAATGATTCATCCTCGAATCACCTACATCATACAAAGATAAATCAGTGACGTTAAAGGTAGCACTCACATTACCATAGCT